>VRYO01001792.1:4845539-4989096 GCA_009812075.1 Sialia sialis | reverse complement strand
GCCATGGCTCACACTGCTCACACCGATCTGGCCATGGCTCACAGCAGCCCAGCCGTGGCTCACACTGCTCACACAGCCCGGCTGTTGCTCACACTTGCCTGGCCATAGCTCACACCAGCCTGGCCACGGCTGACGGGGCAGGACAGGGGAACAAGCAGCAGTGTTGCTGTCACAGCTGGGCTGCACTGACTGAGCTGTGTTCAGCACTTATGGGGGATAGAAACACTGAGATGCCTGCTTGTTCCAAAGCCTACAAATGACTCCAGCGGCCTGTGAAACCGGTCTTGTTCTTGGAATAAATTATCGTAGGTAAAAAGGATGAGTCTAGAAAGAGGGAAAGCACAGACCTAAAAAGAATTAACATTAAAATCTCTGTAATGGCAGAGAGCAGAAGCAATGTTAGATGTAGGCAAATGAACACCTTGCACTAACCAGTTGCACTGGCAGCAACCTTCCTTGTCCCACCCACCATCTTCTGCCTTCATGCCTTTTGGTTCCTTTTATCTTGCAATAGATAACTCTGACCTTCCCCTTTATTAATAGCAATAACATTATATGTAACAGTAAATTACAAAATTATTTCATCTTTAAAGGATTTGACACATGGCCCCTAATTTAATATGTTTAAATGGCCTCTGAGATGTAGCTTAATGGCCACTAAATTCTGTACTGAATCAATTTTAGTATATATGTTACCATTTAAACTGAAATTGGCTTAACCATAAGTAATACAGCTTAAAATAAGGGGTCAGGACTCCAACATTATCACTGCGTTTCAGTGTAACTTGTGGAACACTGATTTTATTCCTACTTAGAATTATACAGTTTCAATTTTTTTTTTATAATGAGTTATTTTATATGTGTTGTATTGATTCATGGAAGCATTAATTAACACACTCTGCACAGACTAAAATACTAAATTGTACTGTTGTTTTTCTTTAATAATGGTGAAAATGGAAACTCTTAAAATCAAGAATTCAAACATCATGAAGTTGCTGGAAACAGCACCAAGCTGTGTCCCCACATCAGCAGAGGGAGAGAAGGAGAGTGTTACTGTCAAGATAAGGAAAAAAGGTACCTGTGATATTTTCACTGATATGAATAAAAAGGGATTTAGGAATTCATGGGTGACTATATAAAATATTTTATGCAATTGCTTTACATATAATAATAGAACAGTCAAATATTTTGGATATTTATGATAGGTAACACCTAAACACCTAAAATACTTGTAATTACATGCAGCAGACTTTGTGTTGTGCTCATGACATTGGTTCAAACTTAGTTTTCACCTACTTTGGGGTATATGTGTGAATTTTACCTACAAAAGCATTTATGGGTAAAAACACAGCATTTGAGATTATATTATTAACAATGTAGGAACTGTGCATTTCAGTGCAAAGCAAAACAGATTTAAATGACTGTTGGGTGTCATTTATATTGCCCTAAAACAGGCCAGGGAGTGACTTCATCAGTTACTGTCTCATGTCTTGGGACAGAAATGAGAGCTACAGGAGTGACTTGTGAACTTTCCAGCACAGTTTGCAGAGGACTTTGAGCAAGTGGCAGGAGGTGACACAGTGTGGCCATGAGGTGCAGTGACAGCACAGCTGGGCTGCAGCAGGGTCCTGGTGCCTTGGGAAGGATGTCACCATCCTTTTGATACCTTTGATCTTGCAATGTTACCTCTGACCTTCCCCTTTTTTATAGCAATAGCACTGTACGTTATATTCAACCATACAAAATGACTTCACTCCTTAAAGGATTTGACATATGGCCCCTATCTCAATTTGCCTAAGCAACCTCTGAGATGGAGCTTAAGGATCACAGATTCTTCCTCCTCATCACTCACCCTCAGCTTCTCATCTGCCTTATCATCTGCTCCCATTATGCTGGCTCAGAAGTTTTTCAGGTGAATTTTCAATTTCAGTACCCTGGGGATATAAGAAAAGCTGTGCCTCCTGGGCTGGACAGCTCAGCAAAGGACCTTATGCCACCACTACTGTAGGAAGAAAACAGGGAGGCTGCAAAGCAGGAATCAGGGAAGATGAGGAGCAGGAGTGCACATTTCAGCATCAATGAGTTTTCAAAGTAACTCTTGCCTCCTTCCCTCAGAAGGATTCTGAATGGTCAATAGCAAACCACAATTAATCACAGCATGCTGATACCTAAAACTGAGAATAGTTCTTTCAAATACTACGACTAGTTCTAAAAGAACAATAGAAGATATGATTAAGTAATACTAATGAAGACGTGGTTTAGCATCTGTGTGTTAATTCAGGTTGGTAAAAATTGGAATTCAGGGCCTCAAAGTCCAGAATTAGTCTCTTCAGAAGCTTGGCCAGTTGTACTAATATAAGGAAGAATGTTTACTTCTGCAAGTTAAAAAATTTTTACATTTCCAAAGATAAATCACCACTCTAATTCAAGTTACAACTGTTCAACTGTTACAGTTTCATGTTAAATTTAAAATCAGAACTGTGTTTTTTTAATTCCTAAGTGTGACTCAGTTGTAATTTTAGCTTCCTGTTCTTTTAAACCCCCAGTGCATCCTAAGCCCTGTGAGGAAGCCGATGATCCCATAAGCAGACAACTTCAACTGGTCCAATCAATTAACAGATTTAACAAGTAAGCAGAGAAGCTTGTTCAGTGTGTTTGCTGTTGCCCATAAGCAAAGGAGAAGTGCAGCTGCTAATAAAGCCCCAGAGTGGGTGAGGGGTGGTTACACACGACATGCTGGTGTGACAGTGGATGTTAATCCTGCAGGGCTGGCACAGTCACATCCCCAGGCAGATGTTCTGGGCACAACAAGCTCACTGGGGTGGTGAGGGAGGGCTTGAAAATGTATCTAAAATTGGGGTTGCACTAATACTTGGTGTACCATCTGTTAAGCATTTCAGAGCCAGACTGCTTAAAAATACTGTAGTGGTGTTCACTCATTAATTGGGTTTTGCTCATTATCTTTTTAAGCCTTAATGCATATTCCATAGTAAAATACAGGGAATATGAGTAGGCTGCAGTTCTGTGAAGGTGTTGTCAAGGAGCTGCCTGTCCCTGGTGAGACAGTTCCACCTTGTGGAGCTTGTGGGAGAGGCTTTTATGAAAGGCTTATGTGAAGACATTTAATTTCTTTGATTTGTTTAATATCTTCAGAGAAAAACACTTATGGAGAACAATAACAAGAGATAAAAGTGTCCCTAATTTTGACTATCACTCACTGCACAAGGTAAGTGGAAATACTTGTTCAGATTATTCTTATATTACAGCAAATATGTGTTTGTTCTGCTGTTGCTCTGGGTACATATAAGAGGAAGTTTAATAGTGGTGGCTGTTGAATAACAAAAGTTCAGACTTGTTTGCCAAATTGCTCATTTTGTTATTGTTCAAACTTCATTGGTGCATCTATGACACCTCTTAAACACTTCGTTCTTACTTTTAAACCTCTGAAGTCTTGGCTTCATCTCCGTCTTGTTTTCTGTGTCCTGTCCAGCAAAACCTAGAACTGGAAAACTCTGCAGCTTCATGGAGCTATAGTTTGCTTTAGCAAGAGAGACATTTTTCAGTAGATTGAAATTAGGTTTTGCTTTAAGTCTGCTTGTAAGAGGAGACTGTCTACAAGGGTGACAGCAAACTGCATGTTGCATTGTCAGCTGTGACACAAATATATGTAATGGACTCACCTGCTTGGGGTGCAGTGACACCTACACCAACTGCTGGATGCTGCCTTCCCCAGAGTTTGTGCTCCTTCTGCTCCTTTACACTGCCTTTGATTCATTGCATCTTCTACTGAGCTATTTCAGAACACTAAATTAAGAGAAAAATTACCTGTCCAAATAAAGCCCAGTTTTTACCAGGTTAGTCCAGCAGCTGCCCATCATTAGCCTTGGAAATGCAGAATCTGCTGCTCATGTCCTTCTGGAAAATGGAATACTCTTCCTTTTCCTACAGTCCTTAGAATATTTGCCAAAAGCCTTGAGAACACTAAATTAATTCTATAAAGCTGTAATATTTTATAAATTCTTTCTAAATGATAATATTCTACTACTTAACTTGGGATTTAGATTTTGTAACTGTGGATCATTGAAGGCAGTATGTCATTTTAGTGCACTGGTGTCAGAAAACTATTATGTGACCCTGATACAAAGCACTCCAGCCCTGTTCTGTGGTTGTGAGTTCACACTGCTGTGGCTGAACTGATTCGTGAGTCCACAAAGCTCTGAATTGTTAGTGGATTTAAATGTGCATAACTTCTATTTGCAGCTTTTACAAGATTGTTGCCATTATTTCAGTAAAAAAGCTACTTTCTCCTTTACTTCTTGTCTTAGAAGATCTGTCATTAGCATGCTTGGATTTTCTTTATTTCTCCCAGTTAACATTTGCAGAGTGGCCAGTAATCCAGGACAGCCACCCACTCTGTCAAGGAGAAACCGTAGCAGGTGTGGAAGTGGAAGATACTAACAGTTGGAACGACCAAAAAGAGGCACTAAGGGGGTGGGGAGGGTGGGTGTCTCTTCCCTGACAGGTGACCTCTGGAGGCAGGGAAATGCCTTCAGCAGTATGTGACTGTTACTGCTTCCACCTTTCTTAATAGTAAAAGAAATGGCTGTTAATTTCAAGTGCATTCAGACTTGCGTTACAAAAGGTGTTTAGAAGAGGTGGGATAGTGAGGTGAAAATAAGTTTTGAAATGTCTGTTATATTTTCAGGTCTGGTACTGATGTGTTTGTACCTTGGTGCAGGTTGGCCTCTTATTTTCCCATATGTAGCCCAAATATAATTACTCTCTTGCAAAGTATGCTCTTTTAAATCTTGGCTGTGTTCTCAGTGTCATGAAATTCACGGGATAATAATGTTCAAGAAACTATATATTGATTTTCCTTCTTAATAAAGTAGATAGAGCTTTTAACGTACCATTTCTCTCTCCTCAGATGGCTATTAAAAGCTTTGATAAAAGTAAATTAAAATCTGTTGGAGTGCTGGACCAGAGCACAGTACAGACGACTGACACGGGGTGCTGTGGTGAGTTTGTGGAAGATGACGACACGACAGCTCCTCACAGGAGTAAGTTAATGCAGCGCAGACACACAGTCAATGTGCCACTGTCAGCAGAGGAGGGCAGCGTCAGTGGCTCATCCAGCCCTGCAGAGCCAGGTGTTGCACAGTCCCAGGACTGCGATGGCTCCATTTCAGATCACTGACAGGGAAGCACGGATTTGAAGCCCGGAGCTGAGGAAGTTGGCGGTGTGAATTGCAGTAGCCCTTCACTGAGTGTCAGAGGTCCCAGTTCAGAGCAGGCACAGGCTGGCTCTGCAGCACAGCTGGAATGTTCTGGCACCTGCACCTGACTCCTCTGTTCATGTTGGAGGTGACCACACAGCCAGGTCATTACTGATCTCACTAAGAGGGATGTAACGAGATGAAGACAGCAAAATTACTTTCCTATTCTATTCAGCACTTACTAAAAAGTTCTATTTAACAGTAAACCAAATTAAGCTCTGTATTGAATTTTTCAGCCACCTGCTTTATTTTAAAAGTCTTTGAATAATTTTTGCATTTTCAGTTTTTATCACTACATTCAGAATTAAATATATTTATATAAATAAAAAGATATAACAAGGTATTTATTGCCAGAGGTAATTGAAATATCTCTATTTTTATTGTAATGTTACAAACCATTATAGTATATATTTCTGTATATTTCAGTAGCTGGGCAAACAATAGTCCATAACATCTGCATTATTAATGTGAAGGGATGTAATCCTTGCTAATCTCAGCAATGCTCCCCTCTACTGGAGCTGCAATACCAAGTTCTTACAGAGGAGCCAAGATTCGGGGAAAAGTGGAGAGCTCTTGACAAAGCTAAACTTTGGATTTGTTATTCACAGCCTAATATAAAAGCAGAAGCAAGCACATGGTGCAAGGGCACATAAAATTAGGTCGCTTTTCCCCTCATCTAAAGGAAGTAATGCAAAAATGCACAAGTATTCATGATTCTGAACCTGGGCAACATCCACAGACAAAACTGCTTCAGAGCCTGCTCTGGACTGCTCCTAAAGAGAAGAAATTCCCATTATGAAAGGTACTTCTCACATCAGTGAGCACTGGCTGGAATAGGCCAAATCCTGCCCCATTCTCAGGGGTAATCACTGAAGAACTGAAAGCTCACAGGGAACTACCAAGTGGCTGCTTAGATCTGAAATTAATTTTCTACTGTTCGGTTATGGGAGGAGAAGGTGTAAATAGCACAAACAAGCTTTTGCAGCGCAGTATTTTTTTATTCTTGGCTCATCACATCCAGCTTCCATTTTATTTCATGAACTATTTGTATAGAAAATTCTCTTTCTTCTAACTGTGGTGTTAGTAAGCTACCTGGCAAAATACAAAGCTGGAAGAGAGAGTGGTGGGTTTTTCAGATAATTTTTTAGTCTAAGAGGTAAAATGTCAAATGAAATTTGGATTTGAGGGTAATGTGTTTATTTTTCTAATAATTTATGAGTTCATCTGATTTTCTGATGTGCCTTGGATTTGTGCCAAATGATGGAAAGAAAAAACTAGTAAAAGAACTCTTGAAAATGCTGTTTTCTTTGAGTGCTTTTGTCCAAGCAGAGTCTATTCCAGATTTCTTTGCTTGGTTTTGTAGGCATTTGAAGACTTTACCTTGTGTTTACTCTTGGTCTTTCCTTCCCCCTCCATTTACAGATAACATTATTAGGTTATGCAGTTTGAGATTTATTCATAGAGGTGTACAAAACAGAAGCGTTAGTGAAACTGAGCATTTTCACATAACTTCCTTTTTAAGCCCTGCATTCACATTAAAAAATTAAAACAGATTGTGTTTTAATTGTGGCATGTATTCAACTAAATTATCCTTCAGATTTCTCCACTATATAGGTAAGAAAAATCAGTTCACCACAATCTGGCTTCAAACTCAGTAAGGGTGATTAGTCTGAAGAAATTTGGCACACTCAGTATCACTAAGGTATCCTAATTACAAACATAGAAGAAGCAAAATGCACAGTCTAAACCAAAGGAAACAAAAATAATAACTCTTTCATACTTTTTAACCACATTCAGACAAGATGAAAACACACCCACTAGTACTCACTTGAAACAAGTTTATTCTGTTCCAAAAAACACTGCAGTTGGAATTGTACACAATCCTTTACATTATGTCAGATAAGGGGGTTGTGGTGGGAGAGTTTATCAGCACATTACAGTATTTATCCTACTGATTTCCATAACCATATTCTTGAATAAAGGTACAGCACAAGTTCAGTTTAACTTTATGCATGCAGGAGTTGCAGAGTTTAGGAAAATGATCCTTCTATTTTTTTCCAGGTCAGAAACACTCCAGCCATTTGATAAAAGTGGAGGTAGTTGTAAGAATACACAATATCAAGTGTCTTATCAGTGCTGTGTATGACACAGTTAACTTGCTTTGAGAACCAGGAACTCACATGGGAACAGTTCAACTGGTTGCTGGTAACCTTTCTTTACAGACTGCCTGATAGAAGTCCCCTGATCCAAACACTATCTGGATACCTTCATTTTTAAATTTCCAGTAAGGACTCGAGAGCCCGTGACTGGCTGGACAGGCATCCTTCAGGGACTCAGGGAATCTCCTTTCTAGCACTTCTGTGATGGAGCCTGGACAAACTTTAAACTCTGAGTGGCTGTTCCCTGTTTCTCACTTGGCTCCTATGTTTGGTATCTCCAATAACAGCAAGTGTGTGCAGTGGCTGAAAGCAGAGCTTACAGTGAGGAAGGGGCAACAAAACATTGATGCTAACAAAGCCATAGGGAACCCCACACTGCTCAGGCTGCTTATACTACAAAACTTTAAGTTACAAAATCCCCCTTCTCAGATTTATTTTACAAGTTGATTTGTTGGCCTTTTATAATAATAAAAAAAAAAAGAAGCGTAAACATTTTCAGATCTTGCACTCTGCCTGCTAACAGCATTTTTCCAGGCTATTGTTTGGCAGCCTTACAGTAGTATTAATAATCATCCTCTTCATCAGAATCCAATACTTTCCTTCTGTTGAACTACAATGAAATACATAAAGTGAAAATTGAAGGATCATGGTAAATCCAGGCTACCACAAACCTTTCCCAGTCCATGCACGTGGCAGTGAAGGCATTGCCTGGGCAGAACACCCACCCTGACCCTCGGCTGCCACCCCAGGCCCAGTGGGACAGGACAGAGCCAGGCCAGGCTGTCCCACACTGGCTCCAGGAGCTGCAAATGATTAGGACTGCTCTGATGGAACCCCAGCACCCACCAGGGCAGGGGAAAAGGTGCAAATACAAAGTTCCACCCTGAACTGGTCCCACAAGTGCAATTCTGTTGCTTTACTTTATACAACGTGACATTTAGGAAAGAAACCCACCTTCACTGTTGTTTTCTTTTCTGTTTGCTGACTCACTTTTTCAAGTATTTCTATCAAACCTTGTTCTGATACCTAGGAAAGTCAAGCAAAATGTGGAGAGATGCTTAGTATCAAACAACTTAATCACAATTTCCTTTCTTACAAAGGGTTTTTGATGGAATTGTATAATAGTCTTTAGGAGCTATTTAATCCTAATTTAACTTACATCTATTATAAACATTTTTTTTAGAGTGATTTGAGTTTTAAAGTAAATATATATGAGAAAAAAATAGGAAATATACTCACCTTTCCAGCTAGCTGTCCAAATCTTGCCATCTGTATAAGATAATTCTCTACTGCTTTTGCTTTGTCTGGTTTCACAAGTGCTAAATTGCTTACTGCAACAAAAACAGGGTCTGTTCATTTAGGTTTTAAACATTCTCCAATACCTTCACTAGTAACAAAAAAGTCCCTAGGAAACAACCTTCTTCATGTCAGAGTTGTGAAATAGATTGAAAAAGGCATTTTCATTTACGCCAGGTACAAGACAGTTACTTTTCTTACTTTAAAATGTTTGCTCCTGATTAAACAACTTTGACTCCCAGTATAATTCCTTTTACTAATTTAAATAAAACCCAAAACATTACCATAATTCAGATATCTGTTAGCCTCTCCCTTCTAATCACTGATATTGCCAACTGAAGAGTTGCAAGAATTCTCAGCAACTACAGTATTTTTCTAGTTTGGCCTCTGTACAACACACACTTTATAGGAGTCACTTAGATGAGTACTTTTTATTAGAAATTTAATTGAATACTCACATCTTGCACGAGCTGCTTGATCAAGAACTTGAGCTAAGATAGTATTTCTTATCTCTGCTTCCCTGTAAGGAAAAGTGAACCACACATTAAAAGTGGCATTTCAAAGACCTAAAATAACATGCACAGAAGAGCAAGCTACAAAAACTTTTGATCCATGGAAGCGGCTTCTTGAGGTCACTTCAAACCTCACATTTACATGACATCTTGCACAGCACTTCTTGTCCTGGGCACTCTATGCATCTGAAGTTACACAACCGGCAACACAGCCGAGAAATCAAGGTGGAGTTTCATACTTACACCTAACTGCTCATGATTACATTTTAAGAGACAAAAGCTGTGCTACCCCTTAGATCCTGCATTTATCCATGTGGAATTCACCTCAAGGCAGTGCATGGTAAAGCAGGCACAAGGAATTGTCCATGCAATTCCAAAACCAAGCCAAAGCTCATTTTTGTATTTAGAACTTTTCACTAAGTCTCCATGTATTTACAATAATTGATGTAAGCATCTGCAAAACTGGAGCTTTAGTTTATGAAACTTTAGTTACTACAGACTCGGACTGTGAAAAGTCAGCTCTTCAAACACTTGTTGACAATTTTCCCCTTAGCACAAATACTGAACACTGTTCCCACACTGAGCTTCGACAAGAATCATTTTGCTTCAGATTTTTAACTGGATATTCCAGAAAAATCAAGTGAACTGGGAAAGTCTCTTCCCATTGCAGTAACAGCCAAACCCAGTTTGGGAGGAGTTCTGCCAGCCTTCAAGACTTGGATCATAAACTCCTACCAACCCTGAGCAGCCAAGGATTCTGCCTTCCAGAAGCTGGTGATAGTGGGAGGGATGATGCTTCCCCAGAGCACCCTGCTGCATCACTACAGTTCACGAGGTTACTGAACTCAGACAAGTCCCAAGAGAAAATGAGCTGCTGCTGCTTTCTCATCCTGCCCTCCCACCTCAGCAGAGCTCAGGCACTATGGTCATGGCATGGGAGCCACACCTGCATCAAATCTTTGATTCATTTCAATTCCTTTGTTGGTGGTTTTCCCAGCAACAAAACAAACCTAGGGCAGCATTCCAAAGAAATTAAATACTAAAAAAAAAAATAAATAAATTAATTTAAAAAAGAAAAAGTAAATAGTTAAAAATTATTAGATTCAAGACCAAAATTTAGTAGCCTCGTGTATACCTCTGTTTTGCTTCCTGTTGTGACGGATCAGCACCAGGATCCTGAAGAAGGAGATCAGAGCAAATATCACAATCCAGAATCATGCCACACAGGACAGAAAGTCAAAATATTCCAGCAGCATCGATGGAAGATAAACCTGCCTGCTAAACCCGCCTGCCCATGGATGAGATCCTGGAAATGGGAATCTGCTGCCCAAGCAAATAAATGTGCCACCCTCTGCTTTCCTCACAATGCAATCATGCCAACAGTGGGGTGAGTGCTGCTCCTGGTCTATTCACAGATTCCTGTGGCTTTGAGCAGAAAGAGGCCTTCTCCTTAGGTCTAGGATAATAGGCTTCCCCAAAGCTCAGAAAACTGACGAAAGTATTATAAATCCTTTAAAGTAAGTTAAGGATAAGTAAAAAGAAACATAACACATTCCCAGCATGGCAGCTGAAATCAAACAATCATGGAATATTCTGAAGGAACCCACAAGTATCATAAATTCAAACTCCTGACACCTATGAAAAGTTAATGAGGGAGGTTAGACAAGATTAGGTTCCTGCTTTAAACACTAATACACATGTAAAACAAAAAAGGGCAAATTTCCAAGTCACTATTACTGATGACTATTCAGCAGCAAGTAACAAAAAAGGAAAAAAAATCTGAAATTTATATAAAATCAACACCTCGGAGGTAACATTCGAAAGTGTGAAAACCACACAGACAGGAAATGGGGCTGGCTGGAGGTAGGGAAGACACTTCACAGGAACAACGAAATTGACACTTCATATAAATGCATATATGGATTGTGTCAGAGGATGGTGTCTAACTCTGTTCAGTAGTGGTGTCCAGCACAGGACAAGGAGCAATGGCCATAAACTAATACACAAATTTCACCTCAACACGAGGAAGAGCTTCTTCCCATGGAGGGTGACAGAGCACTGGAGCAGCTGCCCAGGGTGGACATGGAGTCTGTCTCTGGAGACATTCCAAACCCACCTGGGCATATTCCTGTGTCACCTGCTCCAGGTGACTCTGCCGTGGTGAGAGGCTGGATAGATGATTTCCAAAAAGTTCCTTCCAGCCCTAACAATTCTGTGATTCAGCTCTGACAACCGAGCTGCCTAGGAAGGCAGTAATCCATGGAGAGGTGGGGGGAACACTCGTGCGCCGAACCTCCCAGGGCAGGAGCGGAGGGAGGTGGCGGCGGGGGCCGCGACTGCGCTCGGTGCCGTTTCCAGCCAAAGCCCCAGGCATAACCGGGCCTCTTCCCGCTTCCCTCCAGCCTCGGTCACGCAGATGCCTGTCCTCCTCCCCTCCACTCCCCGGGAGGCGCGGGGCGGGTGGGGCGCTGCCTCACCCCGTGCCCGGCCCTGATCCCCCCCTTTCCCTCACCCCGTGCCCGGCCCTGATCCCCCCCTTTCCCTCACCCCGTGCTCAGCCCCGATTCCCCGTTCCCTCACCCCGTGCCCGGCCCTGATCCCCCCCTCGTTCCCTCACCCCGTGCTCGGCCCTGATCTCGCCCAGCCTCCGCTGCCGCAGCGCCTCCAGCTCCTCGTCCGCCATGACTGAGGCCGCGCGCGCCAGGCGCTGCCAATCCACAGCCGAGCGCTGTTCTCGCCCCGCCGCGCCCGCGCCAGGCGAGGCCAATCCACTGCCGATGCCCGAGCCCCCTGACCGGAGCAGGGGACACAGGGACGCGTCCGGGTGGGTTTGGGATGTGTCCAGAGAGGAGGACTCCACACCTCCCTGGCATCTCTGCCACCTGCAGTGTGAAGAATTTCTTCCACATATTGATGTGGAATCTGTCCTTTAGATTACGGCTGTTGCTTCTCGCCCTTTTTCCGGGCACCACTGAACAGAGCCTGGCACCAGCCTCTGGAGATACCGGTATGGATTGATGAGATTTCTCTCACTCTTCTCCAAGACCAGGTCTCACAGTCCCTCCTCATTACAGAGGTGCTCCAGACACCTCCTCATCTTTGTGGTCTCTGCTGGACGCTATCCAGCAGCTCCTTGACTTTCCTGAGCTGTTCCTCTTTTTGGAGCTGCCGGCGTGAGGGAGCGGAGCGGGACGGGGCCAGCCCAGGAGTGCTCTGTGTGTGAGGCGACGGGGCCAGCCTTTATAACCAGCTTTATAACCAGCTGTTAATAACCAAACTAGCCTCCAACTGGTCCCATCAACTCACAGAGGAAGTTCCCAGGGAGAAAAACTTCCTTGTATGCCCTCCCCATAGGTGCCTTCAGTGCACAACCAGCACTGTGTGTGAGGGCACGGCAGGGCGGGCAAGGTCCGGGAGTGCGCGGTGTGTGAGGGCACGGCCCGGGAATGAGCGGTGTTTTAAACAGTAACAGAGCCTCGTCTCTGGAATCAAATAGAAAAGCAGCCCCAAACTCTCCCAAAAAGCTGACAAAGGTACTGGCCTTCATCAGACTGGTACAAAGACACTCTAATAGCCTCAAAATAGCAATGCAAGTATTGCTGACACTCTCATTTAATAGCTTAAATCCTGTTAAAAAAGTAGCTTTCGCACCTCACATTTCGGCCTTTATAGTTGCTCAGTCACACTTCTTATTGAAGGTTTTTGGTTTTCCACTGGTACTTTTCAGATTTAATTTAACTGAAGAAACAACCTCAAAAGCTGCCCTACCAGGTTGAATAAAGCCACAGCTCCCTTAAAGCAGGTCTAATAAAGATGTATCACCAAATATTTCTGGTCTAATTTTAAACAGTAACAAAATGTGTCAAGTGCTTGTGCCTTTAACAACCCCGCAGTGAGCGAATGCAGAGAAAACTAGTGCAGTTCATTTTCTGTGGATCTTTCTATGTTGCACCCTGCGGATGGATCACAGGAGCCGGTCCGTCCTGCCTGAAAACCTCGCATCCGTCCTCGTGTTCTGAGAAGCAGACTGACTGAAAATCAGGGCTATTTGGGGATCACGTTTTTAGCGGCTCAGGAGACAAGATTTGATTTGTTCTACCCCATGGGCAGCAGAGGGAGCGCTCGTTCTACACAAGAGTATTAGGTGCTCATTGTTAAACCAGAAAACAAAACAAGAAATTGTTGGTTTGTGGGGGTTTTGTTTTGTTTTGTTTTTTGCCGCGCAGTATGTTCTCCCAGATGAAGCTTTAATCTATATCGTACATCTCTGCTGCTGTAAATTCATGCTCTGTTATACCACCATATGCTTGGCTTCGCTCAGAGAAAGCTGCAGTAATCCCAATACTCCATCTCACTTTATAGATATTTGTGTTGCGGCTTTCACTGCATATTGTTTGCTCACACACTTAAAGGTTATGTCTTAATAAGTTGTTCTGGATCAGTTTATTAGCAGGGAGCTGGCAGTTGATGTGTTTTTCTATTTTGAGGAGATGTCATAGTTACTGCCAGTTACAATACAGGCTCAGGAAGCAAAAAGGGACAGTTTGGTTCATTTAAGAAATCTGGAGGCGGCAGTACTTTAGGTTGTATATAATTTTCGGGTTTTCAGATTCCTGGTTTCTTTTTCAGCTGCTCCCAGGTATAGATAATTTCCTCTGAAAACTGGGTAGCTCTTAATGTGAAAGCATGAAAGGATGGACCAGAGTTTTTCAGAATCAATTGAGTTGTTTATAGTGTTCAGAACCTTTAGTTGTGATGCAAAAATTGTGCATTCCTGAAAGTTCTAGACATTTTTGATATACCCACAGAATTCTGTGTAGCATTTGTATTGATGAAGGATGGTAAACAGAAAAGAAAGGCTTTAAAAGATTGCTTTTTCTATTTTTTAAACTTACACTCTGTATTCTTTAGGAATGTCAGCTGTCAAAAATGCTCAATATGAGTTGGTTTGCAAGTAATAATGCTCTATGTGTACATTAAGAATTCAGCAGAGTTATCAGGACTACTTGAAATAGGTAAAAATCTCCAGGAGATCACTTTCAATAAGCAGGATCCTTCACAAGCCCTTTGAGACTCAATTTCAAACACCAGAGGTCTAAAGAAAAGCTGCTGATTTTTTTCACCAAGGTTTTAATCACTATGAATGGTTTCTTTCTTTAAGTAATACTCACACTGACCTCGTAATCATACTCGGAATGACATCATATTAGAGTCATGACAGAATGCATAAGAACACTCATGAACAAAACATCGAATTCCTCAAGCAATTGTAAATAAAGCAAATTACTGATGTTGTGACAACACTTTGCAAACTCTGTATTTAGTGCCTCTGCTTGGAAGATACAGTGGAAATCCTCACTTGATGAAATCCTTGCTTGATGAAATCCTTGCTTAGTCATCTCTGGCCTGAATTAAAATTTTAATAAAAAATTAATCACCGAAACATTGCTATAAAAAATTAGCAAACATTCCCATGCCTTCAAAATAAGCATTGCAAGATTCTTCCACCTTACAGAAGCTGAAGTAAGATACTTTAAGAAAAGTAATATTAAGGAAAAAAAGAAAACTGAATTGCATTTGATGAGAAAAATTAAGAAAAATTTACATCAAGAGTGGAAATGACAATCTTCAATAATTACCAGTGAATTTTTAAGCATCTAATTACTAGTTATAGAATAACACTGCGCCTGTTCCAAAGCTTACTGAAGCCATAGAAGATTTCCCCTTTAATTTCCATTATCCTATGAACAAACACACCAATGCAAACAAGGATTATTTGCAATGCAACACTCTGAATGGCTCCTCAGCAGTGGGCACTAATTAATAAATAAATGTGTCATGAGAAACATTGCGCCCAGGCTGGGACATGGCTTTACAAATATTTGTATGCAAAAATAGCAAAATACAGTAGAACAGATTTGGAAATGGAATGATATCCATATGTGAGGGGCTCTCAGGTTGTAAAAGACAGGAGTGAAAAAAGGAAAAATATTACTCTTTACAGTTTTGTTCAAAGACTTTTTAATTACATTTAAATTCAAAGACTAAAAGCAAATGTTTTGTAGGAACAAATCTATATAGTGTCATCAAATGTGAGGAGCATATTCAGGTGTTTTCCTTATTTTTTTATATATATCATGGGATACAGAAGCTGTGATTCGGTGATAGTATTTTACAGATTTCAGTAGGAACTGAATTGGGCTTTAAGTCAAACCTGCAGGCTACTCAAGTTCATGTGTAATTTTCAGTCCATTGAAATGACTATATATATATATATATATATATATATATATATATGCATATTTCCTATTTTAGGATTGCCATCACTCATGGATTTGCTCTGCCACAGGTGTCCATAGGTATTTTAACCAGGCTGAAGCCATTAAGGGGATTTTTATTACTATATATATGCTCATACACCTTAATTTTTTTTTAAACACCTGTGTTAAATCTGGTTTGGGTTTTTGGTTTTTTTGCATTATCAAGAAGTAGAGCATGAAAGCCTTTGAGTTTTTTGGCTAAAATCTCATACTTCAAGTGGTTCATTCTCCTTCTGGGTATTATACTTGTGCCCATGGGAAGCAGCTGTGTGTAATGAGCTGGAGCACAGCAAAGCAAATGAAACAGGAACTCTGCATTATCAGCACATATAGGAAGTGAGGGTAGACTGTGGGTTAAACCAATTCCTCTTTTTCTTTTGGAATGGTGATATTTTCCTCTGATACTATTTATTGTATTGTTAAATTTCTACAAGATTAACCACCTAGTCCCTAGTTACTTATTTGTTGGTTTGGTTAATGAGGGATGTTGACTGTATTGTTTTACTTCCCTTCTTAAAGACTTTTTTTCCATACTTTGGGTTCTGAGTAAGAATTAACTGGAATGGGACAAGTGTATTGACAGTTTAGAACCATGAATTCAGCTGAGCAGGTTAAGCACTGCCTGTACAAGAAGGTCAGGATTGTCCTTCTTCCTTAGCTCTCCTTGCAGCTGCACATTGCTTGGTCTGAAACACGTTCCCCAGCTCCCAAAAAAATACCTGAACTATGAATTACAGGGAGTAGAAAATGTAGAAATATCCCTCTAAATTAGAAGAGAAGTGCTTGCAGTTGACAGAAGTATTGTTTTATTTAGTAAAATTAGATACTCTCACTTAGATAGAAGTGTTCATTTTGGAGTTTTGTAACTGTTGCTACACATAGATGTGGAAGTTTATCCTTGTTGTCCACCAGAATTACTTTTGCTTCAAAAAAAGCAACCTGAAAGAAACCCTGAAGGAAACCCATATTCTTTGAACTTCATAAATTTGAAGCATGGCTCTATCAAAGGATAGAACATTAAGCCAGCAGTTCTCTCTTGGGAGCGAGTATGTACTTTAGTAATAGACATGAACTAGTGCTTTTTTTTTTACTTATTTTTGGAAATGACACAGGTAGGAGATGCACTAGATTTTTTTTTCATTGTAAGTATTTATTGCATTCTGACTATTAAATTTTGCTGTAGCTTATGGAAAGGTGTCTAAATGGTCTGGAACACTGTTGGCTCTAATTATTTAAGAGCCCATGGACTGAAAAAAGCACATTAAAAATATTGAAGTTACCCACTTTACCTCACTGTCTATTTCCCCTTTTGACTGCTGTTTCACCAAGATGAAAAGACAGAGGAATAAATGGAGGGCCGATTTCACAGAAAGGTGGAAGGGGGATGATCAAAAGACTAGAGCTGGGAGAGGAAAGGTGAGACTAGGGTAAAAAGTAGTGCTTGCTCATGTTTTACTTCTGTCTTTTGCCTTTGCTTAGGTCAAGGTGTGCTGAGAATGCCCGAGCTGACCCTGAGAGCTTTGGCTGTTCCAAACTGTTTCCATGAGCTTTTCTGGGAGAGGGGCATGGAGCAGGACAAAAGTGAAAATCCTAACTGTATTATGAGGAAAGCAGGGGATCTGCTGCCTGAGCGGTGCTTTACCTGCAGTTATTTCCAACAGAATTATACAAGAGGTAGACTGACTGCCTCCAGCTCGTCTCACCGTACTTTCATATCACATGAAAGATGAATCTTCACAGAGGCATCACTCCTCACTGATTCCTTGGGCTGTACAAACAATATTATCTCTGTATCTCCTGTACAGCAGCCATAAGCTTTGGTTTCCAAATTTCCAGCCTTAATATGCTTGATTATTTTTAACTCAAGAGCACAAAATGTAAGTTAGATAAATAAGAATGTTAGTTTAGGTTTGTATCACTACTGACCTTTAATTTTCAAATATGAAGATGAGATAATTACTTTATAGGTCGTTTCTACCCTTGTTGATAGCATATTCTGTATCACTGACTAAGCCAGAATATTTCTTACAATACTGTTCTGAGTGACACCCTTGCTAATTGTGATGTACAGTATAAGATACCTCAAATGAACCAGACACCAGTGCATGGTACTGTCACACTGTTTGGAGTTATTTAAACAAATGTTATTTTCAAAGGATTGTTTATAGAAATCTCTTGTAATTACCTTTCTGTTAAGTATGCTAACATGGGATACTTCAAAGTTGGCTTCCTTCTACCCAGGAAATCTCTATGGAGGAGTGTTGAGCTGGACACCGGACCTAGGTCAGTCCATCTGTGGCTTTCAGAGCTATTGAGCCCCAGGTGTGGGCTCCCTGATTTTGTAGCAGTTTTGTGCTCCAGACCCTGGAAGCCTTCACATCCCAAGCCATAGGGCTGCAGTCCAGTGATGTCCTTCCAGAACCGGGGAATCTGGAAGACCAGAAGCCCTTTAGGCCAGATGCTGAACAGCTCACCAAAAGCCTGCCTGGCTTCTGCTGGAAGCTGGGCAGAATGGAATCAAATAAATTTTCTTTGCCAAATCTGCACATTCTGACAATGTAATTTATTCTGATTAGTTCTGCTGAGGTAAAAATAGTTTGGGTTTCACACACAGAGAAATGTAATGACCAAAACAAAAGATACTGAAGTTCTGGAGAATTATGCCTTTGAATAGGAAAAACAAGCAAGAATAAATGGGTTCTTTATGTTTATTGCATGTATACAAATAACTGAAAAAAATTGGAACAAGGTTTACTAAGATTTATTGTTGGGCATATGTATTTATTGTGTTTTATGTATTGAATGTGAAAACAGCAGTCTGCTTTGCACTGACATTTTATTAAGGCAGTATGGGAATGGATCATAGTTTTGAGAAAAAAAGAGTGTTTAGAGGGTAGGATAAAGTCATGCAAAAATAATTATTTTGAAAAGAAAGTTAACTTTTCTGTGTCACTCACAAGTCAAAAAAAATTATGTGAAGACTTAGGGGCTTAAGAAAAGCTTTTCTGTAAAGGTTTTCAAACTGTTTAGTGACATTATTAATAATGTGTTTCTATTGGTAAGCAGTAAGGCACCAGCCAGGGAAAACAGAGTATAGCTTTAGAGTGTGATTCAGTGACAATTGATTGTGACTGTTGGTCTGGTTTCAACACACCTCAGGTTTTCCTTTTTGATATGGCTGTAGAGCTGATTGCATTTGATTGTAAGTCATGCAGGAGGTGTTTCTGACTGCATAGGTATGTCCATTCAGGTACATTATTGTAATTAAAACATTTGCTGTAACCTTCTTGGACTTGTATATAGCACACCATGCTTAGCAGCAGAAAGGGTCTTCCAGGTGGTTGAAGTAAATTGGAAAGTAATTGTTATAAAATACTGAAAGATACTGAAAATGTCACAAGCATTCCATTTTGGAGGAAGAATTCTGCTTTTAGCATGACAGAAGGTGTTTCTTCTTCACTCATTTCAGCCCTAGGTTCCAAGGAAAATTTGTGAGTTGCAGAGAGAAAGCTGCATAAAGAACTAGCAAGGATTAGACAACAGCAGCTGTACTTCTGAATAATTTAGTTTTAATTTGCAAAATTATACAGGAAAGGATTACCACTTGTACTTGCATTTGGTAAAATAGAGCTACAAGTCTTGTTATAAAAAGTGACAACGTACAAATCTTCTCAAATAGCACGGGGGCTGTTGTGTCACTCTGGGCTGGATCCTACAGAGCTGCTTGCCAAGACACTTGGAGAATCCTGAGTGGGGAGTAAATAGTGCAGGAAGAGCTTCCTTTGCCTGGATACACAGCAGAGCAGAGCCCTTCCTGAAGGTTTAAACTTGTGCTTGAGAGAAATGTCTGTCAGGTGCACCTGGTGACATGTACAACATCTTGCTCTGGAGGGGTCAATTAATTCTGTTATGATTATATATTTACAGTTATTTATAGTAAAAGATCTTAGGGGTCTTCCAGCCCCTTTCTTCTGGAAAACCAGCTAGTGAATATGTAGCAGTCAAGAGAACTCACTGCTTCAGGCATATTTGCCTTTTGATCAAAAGCAAAGTTGATTGTCCCACTTTTCCCTAAGCCATCTTGCTCTTCAGCTACAAGGTATATGTAAACCAGGAAGAGTGTCTTGTTCTTCTCTTCTGCCTCAATGTGGACACTGCAGTCCCATAAGGTTAAGGCAAGATTTTCCTCAGAATGTTTCCTGCTCATATTTTAGAGGAATTCTATTCTGTAAGCTACAAGTTCTGCGTCAAATTCTTGTCATGATGTTTCTGTAAAAAATAAGGTTTATATATAAATCCCTAAGTTACAGACGGTTACATTTCAGTAATTTCCAAACATGAATTCATAACATTGACAGAGTTTATGATTTTCTCTTGGCTACACAGGTGAACCTCAGTAACCAGCAGGTTGGTTTAACCTGATGCTGTGTGTGACCAGGAGGTATCTGTGGTCATGTGAGATCTCTGAAAATGAAGCTCACCTGCACTCCAGGCTTGCAAGAATCTGTGCAGCCTTTGAGCCTGGGCAGGAGATTTACTTTCAGGTAGGTGTAACTTGAGAGCTGTAAATTCTGGATTTTATAGAGAGAAAATAGCCAAATTTCAAGTTACTGTAATAAAAGATGCACACATGTAATCCAAGGCAGGACCAAAATTAATTTCTTGCTTTAATGCGAGAACTGATGCATCTTGATAAATCCAAATTTAGAGGTAATAGAAATAAAAGGTTTTGTAAATAGGAGAATGGTCTGGAACATACAGAGGACCCTGATGGGACAGCTGTTCAACAGCCAAGAAAAGGAAGCAAATGATGTGTTAACTTTATTACATTCTAGATCTCAAGAAACTTGTGAAGTAGAACACCTGAGGAGCTTGTACTATAAAGCCACTGTGGTCAGGATTTCTGGAGGTAGGCTGAAGTCAAAAGAATTCTGACTATACAATATCCAGGGCACCAGTTCAGATTGCCACTGATTTGCAGGGTAGGTAATAGGGTTAGAGAGTCTCAAGTATTTTTTTCTATGATTACATTAGGGCACTGAACTATAAAATAACATCCTTTTGTTTTTTTAATGAACAATAGTATAAGGTCTCTATTTTTTTCTAAAAAAACCTTGTGCGATCTCCCAATTTCCTGTTCACATGCTGATTATGATAATGTAGGTTGAGTTCTACATTTGAAATCATGAATGAGGCTCATCTTTAGTCTGATAAAATCACATATGTGTTTAAATTGCTTATCTGTTGAACTTCTGATGCAGAAGTGAAACACCTTGAAAAATACAGTACTGTTCCTGATATGTTTTTACAGAAGGAAATCCTAGTGGATGCAGAAAACAGAACTCACTAAAATGCTCTCACAAAATGGTTTGATCAAAATTTGATCAAATACTAATTGGAGATTCCTTATAGTATCCTACTAATTAGGAAACATTTGGAAAAAAAATCTTTTTATCTTGAAGCCATGTAAAGCTTTGTGATCAAATTATGGGTTCTTCCCATTCCATTCTTTATTGCCCTTTCCTCTGCACACATCCACAGACCTCACAAAGTTTCTATTTTAAGGCAAGAAGAGCCTGCACAAAGCACTGAAGATAATATCCCATATAGGAGGGTGCTTTTATAGAGACATCTCAATGTGAAGTGTAACTGGAGAGAATATATTACTGTGTGAAGTCGATGATTTGTATCTCCTCGATTGCTTGCAGAATGAAAGGGAGATGCTTACTCCCCATTATAGTAGAGCGCTCGGATTTTTCATTCTGAGTCTCCTATAGGCTTCCTACTTGATCCTGGACTGCAAATTCCTCAGAAAGGCAACCACTTTCTCTGAAAGGCTTACAGCAGGGCACAATTTTGTGTCTATAAACATTTTTACAGTCTTGGGTGGCACACATAAGGGAAATGCACTGTTTTATTTGAAATGTAAACATCATTCAGTCTCATGAAATTTGAGTAATGTGACCAATATGGAGTATCTTTTATTATTTTGCTGTTCTTTAATCTCAGAATGATTCTTAATCTTAAATGATTCATGTACTACATAAACACAGCCAACCCCCATTTTATATTGTGTTGGACTTAATTCTTGAGAGCACTGATCTATTTTGAAGAGGAATTGCATAATCTAATAACTTTTTCTACAACATCCCTGATTTATGTAATCATAACATGGCGAAATTTAGTTTTATTGGGTTTCTAGTTTTACTCCAAAAATCCAAACAGGCAAATAATTGTTGAATTATCTTTCTCTCTGGTTGTTACTAGAAACATTCTTCAGTCAAGCTACATTTCATCAAGAATTTTTTTACCTTCACAAATTGGCAGGTATAAGGGAGCTGATTAACTGACCAAAGATGTGACTTTAGGTCAGTCATAGCGCTCAAGTACAAGCTGAGAACAAAACTGGCATATTAGAATAGGTAGCTGTCTAGAAATCAACCATTAAATGTTTTCAGGGGACACTGGAGCGCTGGAGGAGCCTGTTTGACATGTGACAGACTGCAGGACATCACCTGTGCACTGATGCCCGCGGCGCGCGGATGAAGAACTCGGATGCAGGGGAAGGTGGCAGGCTGGAGGAGGTAAGGCGAGAGGTAGATTGTTCCATCAGCGGGATCACTGGGCAATTCGCCCAGCGGGAACATCCTAAGGCAGGCGCACGGGACGGTTCGTTCCCGTGCACTCGGACCGGAGGAAGGCAGGGCGGGGCCGGGAGAGGCTCGCGTGCCCCAGCCCCTCCCCGCCCGCCCACTGCGGGCAGGGCTGGGCCGGGCAGCGCGGGGAGCGTTGTGCACCCGCCCGCAGCCGCCGCCGCTCGCAGCCGGCATGGGCCCGTGCGGAGCGCGGCGCGGAGCCCGGCGCGCCGCCGGCTGCCTGCTGCTGTGCTGGGCTCTGGCCGCTGCCCCGCGCAGGACACCCTCCTTCGACGGGCACGTCGCGGAGAACCGGCCGGCGGGCACTCGGGTGCGCGGGCTCAGCATCCCCCTGACGCGGCTGGGGCCCGAGCCCTGGTGCGCCAAGGTGCAGGGGCGCCGCTGGCACTTGCAGCTGCTGGGCGAGGGACACTCGCACTTCCAGGTGTCGCTGGATGCGCGCACAGCCCGCGTGTGGCTGCGCACCCGCCGCCCGCTGGACCGCGAGGCGCGGGCGCTGTACTCGCTGCGCCTGGGGCTGTGCTGCAAGCGCTGCGCGCCCCAGGGCACCGCGCCCGCAGAGCTGGCCGCGCTCACCGTGCGCGTCCTGGACGACAATGACAACGCGCCGCGCTTCGTGGGGCCCGGCTCCGCGCAGCTCCGCGTGGAGGAGACGCTGGCGCTCAAGTCCCAGGTGTGGCAGGCGCGGGCCGAGGACGCGGACGCGGGCGCCAACGCGGAGGTGCGCTACTTCGCCCTCCCGCGCAGCGCCCACTTCTTCGTGGTGCCGCGCAGCGGGCGCGTGGTGCTGGTGAGCTCCCTGCTCCACCTGCGCGCTCCCATCCCGCTGCGCCTCTACGCGCGGGACCGCGGCCGGCCCGCGCTGCTCAGCGAGCCCCTGGAGCTGGAGGTGCTCCCGCAGCCCAAGCGCCTCCCGCCGCCGCCGCTCCGCCGCCGCCGGGCCGCGCTGCCGCCCGCCGCGCCCCTGGCGCTTGCCCTGCCCGAAGACGCCCGCCTGGGCACCCGCCTGGCCACCCTGGCCCCGGCGCGCTTCGCCTCCGCGTGGTTCGAACTGCTGTCGCCGCCCGTCGAGGCGTCGCCGGTGAGCGTGGAGCGAGAGAGCGGCGAGGTGACGCTGCGCGCGGCCCTGGACAGGGAGGCGGTGGCTGCCTGGGAGCTCGTCGTCCGTGTCCAGGAGCGCCGAGGTGGGTGTTAGGCAAAGTCTTAGACGAAGCAGTGGTCTTGTCCCATCAGCCAGTCGGAGGACAGTTTGTCTCCAGGTGACAAGCACCTGGTTTAGCATCAGGTGTCATATGCAGCTTTGTGGATTGTACTTTTGGTCTTTTAACTCTATAAACTATTAGTATTAAAGACACTGGAAGTGACAAGAGACAATATTAAGAAAAGTGAACTGTATAGCTGTGTGAAAATGCTTGGAGCAGTAATGTGTTCAGCAGGATTTAAGTGTTTCACCGGTTGCAATTCTTAGTTGTTAGTGAGGGGTTGAGGCACAGCATGTTAGATACAGCACGCTTCTTATGCACAGGTGTTTGTTGTTAAAATGTTCTCTATAGCTCTCGTCCTGTAAGTGCCTAACTTGAAGCATACAGCTGAAGGAAGTCATTGAATTTTGAGTCATTATTAAAGTTGAGAGTGTTTGACTCACAAGTATGACATGGGATTGGAGCCTTTGTGTTTAGGCAGCTGTTCTTTTAAAAAAAAAACCTCAGGAGTTCAATGGGCACCATTAAAATGCCACGTCTGTGACTTAAATTGTCATTTTTCACAAGATCTTACTCAAATTGATGGAATAGCTAATTTTATTTACTGATTATATATACTGCTTTTTAAATTTCTCTTTTCGTTTTTAATTGTCATCTTGGTTAATGTTTTTCACTTAAAAATATACAGATTAGTTTAAGCATATTTTAAATTTATGAATGGTGGATCCCTCTGCACATTTATCATGTCCCTTTTTTAATTGTTTTTGTTACTTGCGACTGTAGCAAGGTTCCAAAGATTGCCCAGAATGACTGTTCTGGAGAAAATCTTACCAGAAAAGATGAGTTCGTTGGTCTGATTTCATCTTGAAGAGGTTCAGGAAGGGTTTGGAACTTCTAGTGGTTGTGAAAACGATTAATTAATTGCTCAGCAGTGCAGCTGTTCAGAGTGATTTCCCTCAGCCACAGAGCAGCGCAGGCGGGAGAGATGAAAAGCTTCCCACGCGATTCCTCTCCCTTATCTCGTCTGTTTTCTGACTGAGGGGCAGCCTATAAGAGTGAGAGGCAGTTTATTCCTCGGTGTCTGTGAAATCCCTGAGGATGCCTGCAGGGCTCTAATTAGCGCTGACAATTTCGATGACACGGGTACTCCCCCTGCGAAGCTCCTTTCGCTGGCGTCCTGAGGAGCAGCTCTCAGATCCTCCTCTCGTTCTCTCGGGGGTTTTGTCGTGCCTATCGCTGTCGCGTGTTGCTATCAGTCACTTGCACTGGCTTTGTGCTGTGCTCCAGCCTGAGCTTTGGCTGTAGACCAAGAGCTTGATAGACCAATTTCCACAACACAGCACTTTGTGTGTCCTACCCCTGCTACTCAGTCTTGAGCAAGGCTACCTGCCAAGGGAATGTCATTGCTCCGAGGCAGTGACAGTATCCATCGGGCAATCCGAGTGCGCTGATGGGATGTTCACCCACTCTGTCATGTAGCTCAAGTTCCAGCTCTTTGGTGGTGTCACAGTTCCCTCTGTCAGGATCAAGAAATGTTCGAGAAGTCACAGGTAACCTTGCCCCCGGTTACTGCTGGTCTCACCTTTGTGATCTTTTTTCCGTTGCCTAGTCTGAATATACAAGTCTGAGATTGCCTGGAACAAAGCTTCTCATTCTGTCATAATTGAGATTTCACTTCCAAGGCGATGCTTGCTCATGTAATTTAAAAAAATATGAAACTAATTTAAATGTAAATTTAGGGAATTCTTTTTATCATGTAGTATCACTAAGTAGTTTGGAGCATTTTCCACAGCCTAAGGTATTACTGCTGGTAGTATGCAGTAGTAAGAGAATAAATCTCTAAGAAATATGTAGGACTAAGTTCTGACTCTCAGATTAGGTAGACAGCAATTAATGGTGGGCAGTCTGAATGCCATACCTATGTTGATTTTAAATGTCTTGGTTTAAAGGAGACTAAATTTAAAAAAATCTTATTAATACTATTGTTTTCATCAATTAAAAGTTAATAATGACTCAATACTTTCAAAACTCTTTCAAGGTGCAGAATTCTTTCATACTCCTTCTATAGGAGTCAAAATACATTAACATAATACTTTGAAACAGATTTAGAAAGTTGTCTCTCTCCTTACTCACAATCCAAACTACAGTAATCTGAGAAGAGAAAACCCAAAGGAAGAGGTAGGGGAAAGATGCCTAGCATAAGTATATGTTTTACTTAGTCTGAAATAGATGCAGAATACTGCAAAAGCTCCAGGAGAAAGCACAGTATTTACAGAAGTGAACTTTAAAGTGTGGAGATGGCTACACTGAATTTTGTTGTGAATAAAAGTGCAAGGCCAGGTTCTTTCTCCAGTTTATTTACTTTGATTTTAACATTTGTGGTCACTTTTTTTACATTGTACATAACCACAAATATTTCAATAGCTGTGGGTTTCCAGTATTAGAGCTTATGATATCAGGTATCTACTTATTTTCAAGTGGTATAAAGTTGTATTAATTTTTTCAAAATATATATTTTTTTCCCCACTTTCCACTGTTCTTGCTGCCTGGTAACTGAGAATTGAAAATGAACCAATACTTACTTCTGTCATTACTCTCTTTTTCAACCCAGGCAATGACGTCAAGGATAAGACAAGATGTTTATACTTTAGCATGTAAAGTCTACCTTCTTTTCCTTTATCTTTTCAATGTAGTTTTTTGCGATTCATTTGTAACATGCATTTCATTACCTACAGCAATAAAAAGTGCTTAAAAGCATTGTGCCACAAGTGGTCCTAATGCATCTCTGGGCACAAGAACTGATTTTTTTTTTTTTGTTTGTTTGGTTTTGCTTTTTTTTTGTCTGACAGAGCATTCTCAAAATAGTAGCAAGAAGATGGGTATATGGTAATAAAGCAACATTGAGCAGTTTCTTCCTAGTTTGTGACAGTCCCCACTCTTTGGTTCATAAATGGGACTGTGTAGATGTCCTTTGCCTGAATTAACTTTTCTTCAAGTGACATGTAGTGGGCTGTGTGTTTATTTTTTCCCCTTCAGCTAAAATAGAATTTTGAATATTTTTCTGTTTACTTCCTCTCAATTCTGTCCTGGATAATCAGCACAGCAGTGTGCAGGGCTGCTGTTCCAGATGCAACCAGACCTTTAGCATCTCAATATCCAGATATCTTCCATGACAAGGAAGGGTTTTCTCTTTCTGAGTTACATTTTGTTGAAGGTATGAGTTAAGTGAGCTCACTCCACTTGGCCTGACAAGTAACATAACAATGTAACACTCACTCATCACTGCCTGGGGTATTTTTTAGCAGACCATAGGCTTTGTGCTAGTGTATGTCTTTTCCCATGTTAGGGGTAGATTTGAGGGGCTTTCTCAGTATGAAGAACTTGTCAGCATTCAGGGTAGAGGTTTTCTGGCAAAGCTGTTGTTGAGCTCTAAAATTTTTGGTAGTGATGTGCACAAATCGCTACTATAATTATTATGATCGTTATAAGTGCATTACATGCTGTGGTTGCTGTGAACAGATTTTGGTTATCAATGTCATGGTTTTATTTTAATGTAGATGCCAAAACCAATCCTTTTATCCTTTGAAGTAGCAATTTGGTCTATTTTACTGCTACAGTAAAAATACCTGCAATCTGTAGAGGAAATAGTATATTACTAGTTCTGTTTATTCATTGTGTATCTCTCTGGCTTTTTGATACTTTACAGACTTAGTTTTATCATGCTTTCTGTTTTCTGGAGGCAGTAATTAGTCACTAGGAAGTAGCAACAGAAAAATCTGGACCTGTAGTGCTCAGTGTTTTTTTTAATGGAATGGACTCTCCTGTGCCTTTGGAAGAGTTTCAGGGCCTAGAGAAGAGAGGACATAGTGTCTTGGCTTATATTTAAGCTTCAGGTGAGCTCTTATCCAACCTGGACTTGAACACTGCCAGGCTGGGATCATCCTTGAACCTCCCTGAGACACCTATTCCAGTCTCTACCACCCTCACAATAAAATATTTCTTCCTAACATCCTAACCTAAATTTCCCCTTTTTCAATTTGTACCCATTGCTCCTTTTCTTGTCATTACAATTCCTGACAAAGTGTGTCCCTCTGGCTTTCTTGCAGGCTCCTTCAGATACTGGAAGGTGCTGTGAGGTTCTGCCTTGACACTGGACAGGAAAATCAATCTTGAGAGCTGAAAACACTTGAAATTGAAGTATGGTCTGGCAGTCTTTACATTTTTCATAATTAGCAAACATTTTATCCAAAAGTATCAAACCCACGAAATTTACAACCTCAAACCAAAGGGAAACACCAAGAAAACCTTATGCATTGATTTGAGCCATGAAATGCTAAAGAGAATGCCAGGATTTCAGGGCTTAACATGTTTTTTAGCACATGGTCCTTGAGGAGGAGTTTCCTCTAGTGATCCCACTGATCACTCAGCCCTGGCTTATATTCTTCAGTTAACCTTGCCTGGAAGGACTGATGGTTATGCTCATGTTTTTTTTGTGGCATTTCAGGATTTTATGCCATTCAGTTTATTGGAACACAATTTATTCTTTGCAAAAGCGTAATGCTATTTTAAGTTTTTACCCAGTGAGCAGAAGGTAAAATTTCTTAGACTGTCATACACATTAATATTTCAACATGGGGTAGCATTTAATTTGAGAAGGAGCCATTATTATTCCATTAGTGCTTGAGGGAAGTGCATTGAAGATCCTGCCTCTCTAATCCTGCTGTCTCAAGCTCCCTTGACCTGACTTGATCCATGGGCATTTTGTAATCTCCTGTCATTCATTTTTTCTTATCAGGGGATTCACTGAGGGTGATGTTTGACATGCCCTCCAACAGTTAACATCATTACTTGTATTTTAAATATATTTATTCTGTTTAAATCAACATAGAGAGTGGAGATACCAATTTTGGTAATATTTTCACCTTGAATGGCTTCATGGTTGAAAGTCAAGGATCATTGTTGTAATTTTATCAGAGGCCTTAGTGCCTTACTAGCAGTATTGATTTGGGGGGGATCATTCCTAAGAATTAAGTAGTTTCTGGGTGATGTTTTTCCTTTTACATTTCTTATTACCTCTTCCATGAATTACAGCTGTCAACAGCTACATTTCAAGCTGAGCTTAAGTTGAAATCATCATCTATTATCCAGCAGATGGGTTTCATTAAACTGCAGTGGGGTTCATGCAATTAAGTAAGAAAAACAAGTGTGTTCTGTGTGCAGTCAGGATAGGTATGAGTGTTTACAGGCTTGGAATGTTAATGATTTGTGATAGAAAGAAGTGTCTGAGGAAGCTGTGGAGCACCATCTTGATGTTTGATGAGTCTGAATATTTTGAATTTTTTTGCTTTCTATTCCAAGCAGTCAGATAAAAAATATCTTTCTAAGACTGCTGTGACTTGAACACCAAAGCTGTTTCCATCTTCTGGCTGTTTATCATCTCAAGTTTCTTCAAAAGAAATGAAACTACTTTTTTTCTCAAGATCTAACTAAATTTCAGCTCAAATTTGACAATTTGATAGAACTAATAAATTATAGAACATACAGGCCAGGTTGGATGGGGCCTGGAGCAGCCTGTCTAGTGGGAGGTTGCCCACGGTAGGAGGTTGGAATGAGATGAGGTCTAAGTTCCTTTCCAACCTACATCATTCTATGATTCCACAATGATCTGAGGAAGTACAGAAGGCTCTGTTGGTGAGGCTACTGATTTTTACTTTTTTTTTTTTTTTTTTTTTTTTTCCTCCTTGCACATGAAAGACTAGACAGAAATAAGATGGATTTCCTCCAAGAAATTCTAAGGAAAATTTCAAGAGAACTTCCCATCTTACAGTGGCATAGTAGTTGCACTTGCTTTAGCCAAGTTTTCTACTTATGATAATGCTTTTTGGCAATCAATAGTAATTCATTAAGACACATGTTTTGTTATTTAAGGATGTCTGTTGTGATTATTAATTTGCTGTCATTATTTCACATCTGGACATGCTTGGTTTCCCTGACTGCCACCCTTAGAAGATTGATGCTATACTGGTCATCTCCTTAATGTCTTTTAATTGTTATTTATGCTAATATCCTTTCTGCCATGATCACTGAGCTCCTCTGATGCTTTCTTTAGTTTTCTGGTTCACTTCTATTTTAAAAGCTATATGATGGTAAGGAGCAGAGACATGCCAGGCTGTCGTTGTTCTGTCTGCAAAAAAGATGAGGCATAATAGGAGAGAACGTGGGCTGTCCCCAGCTTGAGTCCATCAAAGTTATCTCTTTAGAAGGTTTATGTTTTATGAATGAGCAAAGTACTATACTTAAAAGTAGCCCATCATATACCTCAGGAATTTTCAGAAGTGACAGTATAGAAATGTTTTTGCATAATTGTCCTATTTTTTGAAGGATATACAGTAGAACTAGGTACAATAACCAGTAGATTTTATCTCATGTTATGGTATGAAAATAGGAAAAGATAATTCTTCTGATTGCAGCTAGAGGCCTAGGACATTAAGATTTTTTTTTTTTTCTGAAAATGTATCTTCCCAAACTCTATGTCAGTAGGTATTTTACATGAAGACATATTATAGAGTGAGGTTTTAAAATAGCACAGTATGATATTTGCAGACAGTCTTTAAAATGTTGATATCTTCTCAACCAACTCCAAACATTTAACTTGAAGTAACAAAAACCCCCTGAGTTTTCAAGAAACCCTTGTCTATTTAAGGTAAGAAGCGGGGGCAACCTAATAAAACCACAAGCCATAAAGAAAAATACCAGCTTGAATACTTAATTTGCTGATGGATGTAGGGCAGTATGTAATAGGAATAGTAACCTCAAGGCTTACTAATCTCCTTTTAAAAATAAATTGTATTGACCTGAAAATGCCAGGAGCAACATAGCTTCTCACCCATTGTTGTTTAATCATGATAATATAATACCTCTTCCTTCAGTACATTCAAAGAATGTATAATGTTTGTCCACAATTCCAGAGACATGTTCAGTCAACTACATATTCTCTGTTGTCAGATTTTTAAAATAAGAATGTCTGGCATTGTCAGTTTTATCAATTACAATGATGCAGAGAAGCCTACATTTTTAATGAATACAAGGATTTTAGTTTCAAGTCACATCTTACAGAATTATCCATTGGATTTTTGAGAGAAAAGACAGTCATGTAATCCTAATGCAGTCAGAAATCAGAGAATATGTTGGATTTCACAGATTGACAGCATCTTTTGAAATCTGACATGGTGAAAAGAGATGGTTTTAAAGGCAGCTCTGACCTACAGTATTTGAAACTGCAGTCAGTTTCAGCAGACATGATTTTCAAGGCTTGGTTTAAGCAGAAGAGCCTTCAATAGTTGCTGTTAACTGAACGATTAAGTATTAAATCCTTTGCCTTCTTCCTGCCACCTTTGGTGTAACTTTATTGGTAGGTGGAGGGATATGTTTTTGAGTTGTTGTTTGAAATGACAGGATTTATGTGTTTGTAATATCTCTGCAATCCAATGAACCTTTATAACCAGCTGAAATAGCAGGTTGGAGGAGCTGGTTCATGTTACTTTATGTTAAAATCCTTTTCCAGAAAATTAATGGTGAACATCACAGAAGAGATTTTTCACATAAGCCCAGATTCAGTAAAGCTGTGAGGAACCTAAAGCAGAAGAGAACCATTATCCCATCAAGATACCTGATTGCTTTCTGTAATTTTCAAGTTTGTAATTTGCAATTTTGACAAGTCTTTAACTTGAACCCTCTGAAAAAGTTCATGATTTTTGAGAGGGCTTTCCCTTCCTAAGTTTACCTATGAATCTTAAATGTGAGAAATGTAACCCAGCTTCATAGTATATGAGTATTAAGGCTTTTTGTTTGGTTGTTTTGTTATTGCCGTTTAAATATTTTAGAGACTTTCTCAATGTTTTTAATGACTTATTACCATTTATTTCAATTTTTACTATGGTTAAACTTCCCAGCGAATTACTTGATTTTTGTTTGTTTTTCTTTTTTCCCCCCAAGGGATGAAAATGATGAATTATAACATATCATATATTTCCTGTGAGCAGAAATGTGGCCAGCTAGTGTATTATCTTACTTAATGTGGTTGGGTTTCAGAGCAAGGCAGTATAATAAATCCTTTTGTTTATCAGTTTTCAACCACAGATAGGCATGAAAAATAAGCAATTATAGATAGATACCTATGATGAGGTTTCAGCAGTGGATTATGAAGATTGATTTTGATGATAGGGAATGAATTTCAGTGCTACAGCTTTTGTCAGTAATGTTAAAAGGAAGTAATTCCAACTGGAAGGAATATCAGAGAGAGAAAAAGCAGACTTCAGGATGAGCTGCCCTAAGAAGGATTTTTGATGATACACAAATTGACTCTAATAGGGAATTAAGCAGCTAAAGTAGGAAAAACCTCTGGACTAGAGTTTATAATTTTAGTTTTAGTTTTCTGTATAAATGGAAAACGGAGCTGTAGAGAGGGCTTAGATTTGATACTGTGAAGGGCAAATCAGTGGTGTTTGCAAATACATGGGAAAAGCAATTTGCTTACACAACCTGTTTTCATTAGTTTCCATACTGAAGAAAAATAAGAGGCAGGATACTTTGATTTACCCTTTTGAATATGAAGTATTATTTTCTCTATGACTTCTGAAAAGACTCATTTTTGACATAAGATGTTCCAGTGTTATGTTACTGTTGTGTTTGTGATCAGCAAGGGCCATTTTGTATTTTATCTCCTCTTGCTCAGTATCTGTGAGAAAGCAATTTAAATTTTTCTGTTGTTTGAAGCTAGGGAAGAAAATCTGTCAAGTGCAAAATCGGTGTGTGCCACCAATCTAATTAGCAGAACCATTCTTTGAGTAGGATTTCTTTTGAATGGATGACATTGTAAGATATCTGTGGTGCGCCTGAGACAGTTGTAATTTGTATTGCATTACACAACAGTTGGAAAATTCTTTTTGGGAGAATGGAGTCTGGGTCAGATCTCAGTAGTGGTTGTCTTGCACTGCTGCATGTAGAGGCAGGTGTCCCCACTAGGGCCTGGTATTGGGAACAGATAATTTCAGTAGAACCTCTCTGTGTGTTGGTAGGACTTAACCCAAATCCACAGAGAATTATCAGTTTTAAGCTGTTTCTGCCAAGATTTTAGTGGAATTGTAGCATTTTATTTTCTTCCATATTGTAGCAATATTACTGCAAATATACTATTAATAAATTACTAATAAAATAAATTCTATCCACCCACTGTCTTAAAGCACAAAAATTTTCAGAAGGGAGAAAATTAATTTTATGTACCTTATTCAAAATGAGTTTAAAATGTGGTTTAAGGTCTGCTCTGCAGGCAAGCAGCTGTCTCAGTTACAAAACACAAGAGACTGCCTTTTGTGTGTGTTGTGGTATAGCAGTAAAGCAAAAACTTGGAAATACTTGCTGGGCTAATTAGAATGTGGAGTTATGCATAAAAAAACCATGTTAATGAACATGTACTTTGAAATTCTTAATGCATTGACCTGCCAGACACCCTCAGACATTATTGTTACTGTCAGTCTCTTCATCACACTCTTGTCCTCTGGCAAGACCTTGTCCAGTCATGCTTCGCTGGACACCTTGATGCTGTTTCCACAAGTTGTCAGGTCACATTTGTAGGTCTCTGCAAGGAAGCCCAGTCCTGTTTGGTGTTTCTGCTGTAGTTTTTCCTTTGATACATGGTATGCAGTCAAGGAAGGGGAAACTTACTTGCAGTCATTTTCCTCCAGACTGCCTTTATCGGGGAAGTCATGATGATTTATTCAGCATTTTCCTTACGAATCAGATTGTCTGGGGTTGATGGAAGAAGGTAATATACCAATAAGATCTGTACATCACATGCAGTGGAAATGGATGCTGGTCAAGAGAGGCACTTACATCCTGTCCATTCCATTACCTGCACTGCAGTTCCCGCTGACTGTCCTAACAAAATTCTGAAGATTATGCACATATTTCAGAAGTAACCAATTTATTGCCAGTAGCTTTGGTCTTGCCAAGATCTCAGAATGACACTAAAGTCTCTTAAATGCTAAAATACAAGTGCCTGGCGGAATGTGCCCAAGTCCTTTTGAGTTTTTGAGCAATAAAGTTTGCTAGAGCATGTGAGGATTAAGCATGGTCCTTATGCATTTTTGCACAGTTTTCTTACTGTTTCTCAGTTACAAGTATGTTCTAAGTGTCAGCATATTAATTTTCAGTGAATTGGTTAAGTGATGAAAGTGGGATTTGTAACCAGATTTATTACTACTAATTTAATAAAAATGAATTATTCTTAAATTGGGGCTTGCTTTTGGACAGAGGAATACATAATACATATGTGTTAAGAAGTGTAGCAAGACTTGAACCAGAGTGAGTTCAGGGGTTGATTAGGAGAGTGATTTCCAGACTCCAGAGAGACAAACATCAGTAACCTTTCTTCTCTTAGCAGGGTTACCAAGGTAGCATTCAAATCCTCAATAGGTCTTGCTATTATAGGGGCAGATTTCCAAAGGTTCTTAACTCGGCTTCTAATTTAGTGCTGCTACTTTAAGCCCACAGTATGCCCAGGCAAACTAGGCTAATAGTGGGTATTTACAAACTTGGAACAGCCTTCACCAGAGCTGTTCTTCTGAGAAATGACAGGCAACTTTGACATTAACTTCTCTCTTTTGAAACTACTCTATTGGGACACCTTTTAATTGAAATTTTAGGCATGTTCAAGCATTGCATTTGGCACTTCTTATTTAGAACTCAACCTGCTGTGGTGTATTTTAACCTTGAATCAATGTCCAGCACGTTCCCTTCTCTGCATTTTCTTCAGGTGTCCTGTACTGACTAACCTGGGACTTTTTGGATACATTCTGACATGAAAACAAGTCTATTTAAAACATATATGGTACTATTTAGTACAGTAGTGAGAAGTAATGCACATGTTTTTTTGGTTTATTTTTTTTGGTGCTACAGAGAAGAGAAAGCAAAGCAGCTGCTTTCAGAGTCTGTCTGAATGCTGAAGGGAATTATACCTGGGTGACTACAAGGAACGTGCAACAGCAGAGTGGGCAACTGTGCTCTCACCCTGAGGTGTGTCAGCTGTTTGTTTATCTTTGGAAACTTTGGCTTCACAGGCACCGTTTTAAAGAGCATCTGTCTACAGAAGCTGAATTGAGCATCCTTACACAGAGCCTCCCAACACCTCTGTCTGCAGAGGTGCAGTAACACATAACACACTGGTGGTCTCATAGTCAGGAAGGCTTTGTAAGACTTGGATGCACATGGTAACTGGGAATTTTGCCATGAAAATGTCAGAATGCATGTTGCACGTATCCATGTTCTGCAGTGGTGCAAGGCATGTTTAATGGGCAAACACAACACAAGTTATTTTTCAGGAAACTGATAACTTCTGTAATTTACTGTTTGATAAATTAAATATTGGGTTTTGCTGTAGGCAATTTTTTTTCATATGTGCTACTGTACAGGGTATAATTACAAATAAATTAATTTGGATTTATCGAGTTACTGTCAATGCATTTTTTGTTGGTTTTTAGAGAAACAAAAAAAGGCCATGTATTCACTCACAGGCTTAAAATGCAGATGAATCAATATAGTTTTACAAGGTGAACTCAAGAGAGCCTCAGTGATTATCCTGGGTGACTGCTGATTTTTTCTGGGTAAAAATAGAATGTATTCAAAGGTCGTGATGGATTAAGTCTCAGGAATCTAAACTAAGAAACTTTTATTTGCCTTTGCCAGTCACCACACCAAGGAGTTTTCTTTACAACAGTCCAGGGACGGGTTGCTCATGGCCAGCACATTCTGATATGCTGTGCTAAACTTGCACATGCCAGCAGACGGGAACTTCTGAGTATGGAAAGGTGAAGCTGCAAGAGGTGGTACTTCTATGGGAGTGAAGGGATGTCTGTAAATGCACACCTCATACAAGGGAATTTTAGTTGGAATAGGGATGTTTTTGTAGAGAGATGTCACTCTGCAGCAGAGAGGGAGAACGAGTATACCACCTACGTGAACTTCCTGGGAGAACAGGCTTCCACAGCCACAAGGTCTGCACGATTCGATATTTTAGCAGCACTTGCTACGATAAAATGTACTTAAACACTAAGGTCTTTGTATTTTTAACTAGATTTAAATTAAACCTAATAGTTTTAGTTGTTTCTTTTTGGACATTGTTTCAATTCCTTTAGAGCTGTTTTGAAAATAAATTCTTGTCCATATGTTTTCATGTATGTATAAATAATAAATCAACACTGAATTCAAGCATTAACACCATCCACTTTAAAAATTCTGACTTCACATCCATTATTAACCATGTGGATAAGTCATGTTGTAAGTGTAGATGGCTGTTTTTACCTGGGCCACATTCCAGGCTGGGGCACAGTGCAGTGCTGCCTTTTCTGAAGCCAGAGGTATTGAATATGGTCTGCAGGAACACTCAGTTTGGCTTCTATTTGCAAGGCCAGTGCTGGTCTGCTGGAAGCCAAACTGGCCACAGGCCCGTTTTATTCATACTGTGCTCCCTGATATTACTGATAATTATCAGTTAAAAAAACCTCTTTGCTCCATTACTGTCTCAAGTGTCCTTTCTGCAGGAGTACCTGGCTGATACTTATTACTTGTTAGAAGCTCTGCTATTTCGTGGGTTAATTTAATAATGGTAAAAGAAAGTATAATAAATATATTTTCCTCAGTTTTTAAGAACCTTACTATTGATTTTTGGAAAATTTGATAGTTCAATTTTTTGGTGGTTTGTTCTTACAGGTTTTGATTGTATATATTTAATAATATTTAAACTTAAATAGGAGTGAAAACTGTATTGGGATTTCAGTGAATGTTATAGAAGGTCAAAACACTGGTTAGAGTAGATTAGAATTTTTTGGCAACAAGTATTTAATTTTCAAAATTCAGAGTTGCTGTGGCTTTGCATGAACAAAACATTAGTGGGCTGTTTTTTTTCATTCTTCAGAAAAAAAACCCCAAAATTTTTAGAAAACAGGTATTTAAAGTTTGAAAATTTGAGAATGTGCGATTTTTCCTAAGAAGAATGTGATATGAGTGGCCTCAGTCTTGCAGTTCAGCAGTGCTTGTGCTGGTTATTTCTAATCAGCAATGTGTTTTCATTTCAGAAGAACTTCGGACTCCAGGTTTTTCTGGATTACATGCCAGCAGTATTGCAGCAAGTGCACAGTCAGGTTGATAGCTTTCTGTTACTCCTAGTGCCATGAAGTAGCTGTCTACTGATTTCTTCCTTTTCCTGTGACCTTTAGGGAAGGATTGGTACTTGGTACACATGTCACTTACTGTGACAGATGTGAATGACAACGTCCCTGAATGGGCCATGGAGCCCTTTCCCTTCCTGGCTGTGGTTTCCCCTGAGGCTGCAGGAGGTACTGAAGTGTACAAGCTGCTTGCTGTGGATGGGGATGAAGGGATCCACGGAACTGTAGAATATTTTCTCTTGGAAGGTAAATTTTAACCATCCCATTCCCTGAGTATTATTCCTCATTATTGTGACCTTTTTTTCCTCAGCTTTATTTTCCTTTCCTCCTGCAAAAGGTTCATAAACTGTCAGCTGTGTGAGAAAAACCAACTTTTATTGATGTATGGACAGATTTCTTTTCAAAGTTGAGTTCCTGCCCATATATATCCTTGAGGATGATGGGGACTGGAGCAGTTAGTAATCCCAAGGCTTTGGCAAAGGGGTGGCAGTGGGGACTATATTTATGAGACAGTCAGTGGAGGAGTATGTTGTTGGGTGGAGAGGAAGGTTAATGTTCCTCTGCCTTGTGGGAGTCATGCTTCTGGTTCATTTGTAACAAACTTTTAAAGGTCTGGGTTGTGCAAAGCTTATCTAAACTCAGTGATAATATCTTGCATGTCTCCTTTTAAGAAACTTCAGTAATAGTTCAAAAGTGTCTGAGTAGATGGGGAGCAACAACACCTCTCCAGTGGAGTATTTTCTGGTAAGAGATACTTGGGGCCAAGCAACAGCAAAGTTTTGGAGGATAAAAAAAGTTGGGAGAGAGGCTATTCAGAAGAGCCTGGAGTGGCTGGACAAGGGGAAATGGCTTTAAACTGACATAGAGTAGATTCAGGTGGGATATTGGGAAGAAATTCTTCCATGTGAGGATGGGTAGACCCTGTCACAGGGTGCCCACAGAAGCTGTGGCTGCCCCTGGAAGTGTCTAAGGCCAAGTTGGACGCTGTAGCTTGGAGAAAGCTCGTCTTGTAGGAGGTGTCCCTACCCATGGGAGGGGGTGGAACGAGATGAACTTTAAGGTCTTTTCCAGTCCAAACAGTTTTATAATTTAATGAAAAAGAAGAGTGATAATTGTCCAGAGAGCGAAATGGAATTTTGAAGTGCAATCATGAATGTTTAATGTAACGACTGTTTTCTACATTCTGAACAACTTTTGAACCTTAGTGTGCATGCTGATCCTAAGCCAAAGCCAACTTGTGAATTGAGACTGTATTCTCCTGATTTTAATCAAGTGAAAATATTCTCACTGATGACAATTTGTGGACGTGTTCCTTTTAGGTGGTGAAGACAGATTTGAAGTTGAGAAGGACACTGGCTGGATTAAAACAACAGGTTTGCCATTGGTGAGGGACAAGGAGTATTTGCTGACTGTACTAGCAGCAGATAAACTTGGAAGCAGAGGGTCCCCAGCTTCTGTTTCTGTAATTGCTGGATTTCGACCACCACAGTTCACCAACATGTCATACCTTGTGTATGTTCCTGAGAGCACTCCGCAAGGAGAACCGTAAGTAACAGATCAAAATAATGCAGTGAGGTTGTGGTCCTTGTTTTGACTTCTGATCTCCACACAGCCTTGGTATTGTTTGTGAATCATAAATAAATACTCTGAGAAGCAATTTAGGTCTCTTAATAGAAGTGATCCAGACACAGCTGGATGATGTATTGTTTTAGTCACCCTTTTACAGAGAAAAGTGATATTGAGTAGTTGTGCTTCCTTACTTTTTGAAATGATATGGAAGGATTAGATGCTGATTGCTAATTTTCCAGCAAAATGCAGAATTCCAATTAGTACTGTTACATCACGAAGAAAGATACCCTATGTGAAAGAATACATTAATTTTTCATGTCAAATTTGGAGAAGCGCCTTCTCTGCCAAGTGAAAATTGGAAAAACCAAGATTCTTTTTCCTGTCTTCAGCACAATGACAAACTGAGCTAAAATGAAGATGCCACAGGACTTTTAAGTTTATTTCTCCGTCCTTTGTATAACCATGTCACCTGAAATATCACAGAAAATGTTAGTAACATAAATCCACCTGAATACTCAGTCCCTTCTTTTCCAAACTGTTTTTTCTTACAAGTATTTTTTCTTCCACTGGAATTGAGAATACTTTGGTCCAGTCAATGTGTTCCTTCTGTGGCAGTTTGACTATTATTCATATTATATTATCTGTGGTGTTAATGTTCAGTCTGCAACATTCAATTTTACGGTGTCTAAATAACTAAGGACTGCTAAGATTTTAAAAAAATATTAGTAGATAACAAGGTTTTTCTTTAAACCAGCAATAAAATTGTGCAGGCATAAAAGAAATGTAATAAGTGCAACATACTGTTAATATTTAACAGGTACCTGCTGTCTTGGGTTAAATAATGTTTAGAATTAAAACCAAAATTCATAACTTTTTTTGTCACTATTAGAAATAGATTTGCACACCTTACATGGTACTAGATTTGTCAGTTGATCAAATGACTTGGTAATATCCAAAAGGAATGAAGTATTTTGTGTGGTTGTTACATCTGAAAAGATTTGAATATATACAATGAAATTGTGAAAGTTTTTTTTCTGTGAGGTGTTGGCCAGAAATAGCCACAAGAATCCATTTAGAACCCTAAAGTTCTCATATTTAAATTGGACCAGATACCCAAGTATGCAGGTGTAGTGGTTTTCATTTGCCAGACCAGAACTGAGCTGCTGTCATGCACTGGATTTCTGACTTTGGGATTTTCTTATTAGAGGCTGGTTAAGGCTGCTGCTGAGCAGAGGAGCATTACCAAATCTTTCCCTTCCTTTGGTCTGCCTGTAACACCAATGAGCTACAGCTGCATGGGCAGGCTGAGCCAAGGAGACAAAAAAGACAAAAAAGGTTTTCAGTTGAGTTGTTAAATGTGCTTCCAGCATGGCATTGAGAGTTTCAGTGCTGCAGGAGAGGAGAGGTGGCTTGAACATGCAGCCAGGGCAGGGAACTGGAAGGAGAGCAAAATAATTCCTGTTAGCAGGAATGCAGTGGTGCACTGGCTGAAACTGCCTGTGAGACCTCAGCACAGGAAAATACAGGAGAAAACTAAAGTGAAATAGTGACCTACAGCAGTATTGTCCATTGGTTCAGTAGTGCACCAGAGGCAAGTGAGACACATGGGAATGGGTGGGGGGAGGGAAAGGAATTTGCACAAATTGAGTTGTGTTTTTTTGACTGTAATCGCCACAGGATCATATTGGTGTGCTCTCCTGGGAGATGGAATTCTTTTTCCTGAGAAACTTGCATGTTAAAGCAAGAGAACTTGAGGAATTAGTTTTCTGGTTTAAATAGTTTAAAAATATTTGTTTAAAATAAAGTTTTAAATTTGTTCTTTTATTTCTTATTTGTGGGTGTTTCCACTTGAAGGCTTTAAACACACTGGACTTCAGTAGAAAAAAGATAGTGCCAGATGAGCTAAAAACACATGTTCAGTGTAAGCTGTAACACACGTTGCTGCTGGGGCTGGCTTTTATACTTTTGCAGTTATCTATTGGAATTTTAGGGTGATATGACTACAAACTTACTGTGCTGTTATTAAAACAAATATGTGTCATCTTGCTTTATCTTTTAGTTTCCTGCCTGAAAACCATCACTACCATAGAAGGAAATGGAAGTAGGCAAATTCAGTTGCAGCAAAAATTAAATCCTCTGTTCCTGCATTTTTAATCCTTTCTGTGTTCTGCTTCCAAGAATCCTGTCTTTCTGTTTAACCCCAAGGTGATAGAACCACTGTGTAACAAAATGCTTGAATTTGGTGTTTAGATACAGCTGTCACTGACTTCATTGAGGATACCTCTGAGCAGACCTACAGGGTTGCACCATCATTTCTGATACGCATCGCTTTTGTCACATTTCTCAGAATGTTGTATTATGTCCTTGAGTGCTCCTTTTTATAATTTTTTTTACTGCAGCTTTCTTACAGTCACCGCTGTGTCATATCAAAAGAAATCCCTGAGCTACAGTTTGCTCACTAATCCTGGGGGTCTGTTCAGTATTGGCCAGGCAACAGGAGAGATCAGTCTAACTCGGAGTGTGGATTATGAGAGTGACCCCCACCAGTACCTCCTTTTGCTCAGGGCAGAGGAGAGTGAGGAGCAGCTCAGCAGTGCTGCTGAGGTACGTATGCATTTCCATCTTCCTTCATCCTTTGGAACTCTGTACAGGTTCTCCCGTTTTCTCTATGCTGGTCACTCTGCTGTCCATTTTAAAAGCCTTTCTGTCTATGGGGAGATGTTGAGGACTGGTTTAGGTACTCCTAGATTTCATTCTTGCAGATGCTTTAAAGGCTTTTTCTGGGGGATCAATATGCCATCCCATCATAGATTCCAAGCCTTATGTGGTAACGCATGGAAATGGATGTGGCCAAGCCAGACATGAAGTTTTGTCTTACTCTACTTTCATCAAGTATGAGGTACATATGAGATGATTCCACTCTAAAACAAAGGCAGGACAAAGAATTATCTGTTTTGTATCAAGAACACAAAGTGAACTTGTAAAACGAGAAAGTAATAAAAATTCACTGATACTAAAAGCTGATGGTTTGTGGTGTTTTAGAAAACTGTTTGACAGCATAAATATTATTTTATAATAATAAATATTATATATAATAATTTTATGACTTAATACAGGTATTACAGTTATTTGAATTCAGAGGTTCACTGAGCTAGAAAAAGCATACTGTATGAGTTTGTTCTTGTTGCAGGAAATAAGATAGGGAACTGGAGACAGAATTATCAGGATCAAGTCTGAGGACACAGAGAGACTGGAAGCAGTATGGCAGTGTAACAAACACTGGCTGTAGCACACCAGAGCCTGACAGTTTCTATTCACCCTTGAGAACTACAAGATGAAGAATGGTAAAATATGACTCAAAGGAGGATTATGAGATGATTTAATACATTTAGCCTAGAGGTAGTTTAACTTTACTTTCTTTACACTGATACAATCTCAACAGTTGAGAGAGCAGCTATAGTTCACGCAGATCTGCTCTGCAAGGCTCATGGGGTACACCTCTGCCTGCTGCTCTATAATGCAGAATACCTCAACTAACTGCATCAAGTGCAGCAGGATCTGCCACCAGAAGGGCTTTTTTACACACTCCTTACTGTTGAAAGTGTAAACGATGCAACTGTGGACTCATATTTGACACAGGAATAAGAGTATTTGTAAAGATATTAGAGGCAAAATTGCATCTCTTACTTGGTTTACCAGTACCATAGATTGTTCTGAGTTGGAAGGGACTCAAAAGGATTGAGTACAACTCCTTGCCCTGGACAGACACAGCAACAATCCCATCCTGCACCTGAGTATTGTCCAAGCACTCCTTGAACTCTGTCAGGTTTGGGGCTGTGACGACTTCCCTAGAGATCAGTTCCACTTATATCAGATTTTTGCTGCTGTAATTTAATTTAGAACTTGGTCTTAAAGATTTATACTGCTAAAATGTAATATGCTTGGCAGTAGAGTTTTTAGTGTTACAAATCACAGAAGGGTTGCAAGATAAGATAATGGAAAAAGGATGCTTGGCAAGCAGATGGTCCATTTTCCTTTAAATTAGTAATAAGGAATAATCAATGGAGATGAAAGGTGAGTGGAAAACATTGCTGCAGGGTCAGGGACTTGGCAGTTGCTAGTATCTTGGAATGTAATATTTCAATGGCACTCAGCAGAAAAAGAGCAATGTAAGAAAAATTTCTTATCCTATAGCTGCTGAAGACTTCAAGGATATTTTTGGGAAATTCTTCCATGTGATATTTTCCAGAGCAGTAAGGTCATTCCCTTGATTCACTTTGCTGTTTAATATTCCCCTCTTCTGCATTAAGGTTTTGGTTGTAATCACAGATGTGAATGATTGTGCCCCTGAATTTCATCAGTCGATTTACAGCAAAGTCGGTGTTCCTGAAACAGTTCCTATGACAACTGCACTTCTCCAAGGTTAGTGCTCCTGAAGTCATTTATTACATTCACTGTATCTTTCACCCTTGCACTATTTAGAATTCAGTTCAGAAAGCAAATTTACCTGTCCCAGCATGGGTAATTGCAGGTCTCTCTGACGCAAATGACACCTTGTAGATTCATGTCAGAATTATTTACTACCACCACGGCCCTAACAATTTTGGGGGACAGGAAGGCAAAGGAAACAGATTTTCTTTGTGGAATTTTGAAGTAACAGAGCTTTTTTGTGGTTGGTATTACAGCATTAGGCTCACAGTAGCAGGCTTGCTATGTTTCTTGAAGGGAGAGTGATGCTGGATCAGAAGTTAAGGATGCCTCTGCTCGCCTTCTCTGCCTGTCTCTGAGAGTCCTGTGTGGGCTTGCTGTAGGAATTCCACTTTCCTGCATTAAAAGCCTCTTGTAAAGTCTAACTCTATGTGAGGTTTTGTTTGGATGCTTGGCAAGAAGACTGCTTTTTCCCAGTGAGACCAAGAATCTGAGCTTCAAGTTGTGGTGCTCTGTAAAGTGTAGCAATAAGACAAATTTGTTTCAATTAAGCACTTGTACAAGGGCCTTATCTAAGTCTTTAACCTTTACATAAACTTTCTCTAAATCTTGAGGGGACAAAGGAAATTAAACTGCAGGAAAATTACTTTTCCCTAGTAAATAGGATTTTATAACCTCCTATTGTTCTACTTCGTGATTTATCCTGTAGTAATGGTAGTTTTTCAGTTACTGATCAGTAACTGTGCTTTTAGCATAGTTTTTGTAGGTTTATGGATAGGATCTGACAAACACCTAATGGACATCAGTTGAATAATATATATACATATTTCAACTTTAATTGCACACAGTGTGTGATCTGAGTGATTTTAAGTCCGCAGTGTAGGACAGGTGGACATGAGAATATACTTCGCTATGTGAGAATATATTCTTGATGATGACAAAGTCAACACCTAGCATCCTAATTCTCCCAGGGACATCACTTTTGTGTTTTTAAATGACTTATTTTTGAGTAAGGGTTAGTTCAGTAAAAAGCACAAGGGACAGCAGAGTTTTCTGGCTGATTTCAAGCATGCCAAGGCAAGTCCTGCTACAACAGTAGTAAATGTACTTCCCATTCCAATTCAGTAACTTTGATCTGCAAATGTCTTTCCCCTCTAACAGTGACAGCCACTGACTGTGATTCAAAGGAGAATGCCCAGTTGCTGTATTACACTCTGAGCCAAGACTTCAGCATTACTTCTCAAGGCACTATTTTTCCAGCAGCACAGTTGGACTATGAGCGCCCTAACCACCTCTATGAGTTCATCATTATGGCTGTAGATCAAGGGGAGGAGCCCAGGACTGGGACAGCCACTGTTAGGATCCATATCTCCAATGTGAATGATGAAGCGCCTGAGTTTTCTCAGACAATGTAAATATATATTCTTCAGACTCTGTTATCTTTAACTGTTGCTTTTACTGTTGTTGTTTTTGTATTTTGGTTGAAAGACTGTTCACAGGATGGTAACTGGCTTTGATTTAATAAAAGCTGAGAGGCTGGACTGACAAATATGAGGTGATATTTTGCCTCTGAGACTCTCAGTAAAAGAAAAAAAAGGTAGTATATAGACAATCTATTTTATTATATTTTTCTTTCTTATTATTTATTATATGTCTTTTGTTTTTTCCCATGTGTACTGAAAGATACAGTGGAGTAATTTCTGATTGTACAGTTCAGGAACACCCCTCCACCACCAAAGGAAATCAGGCAGAAAAAGCAGGCAGTTGTTGCCATCAGCCCTCATCCAGAGACATGAGGGAATTTTGCCTTTTAATTAAGCAGTTTAAACTTAGAGTCAGCAGTCTGCATCCCTGGTTTATAGCTGCCAAAGAGAAATGCTTAGATGACATAATCCTGAATGGCAACTGAATTACAAAACCCACAAGATAAATGCCATTAAGAGGAGTTCACTCAATTTCACTTAGTCCCGTGCCCTACAAAGTGTTTGTATCTTTTTCATCCTTCTAAATACGTGTAAAGCCTTTTCTTCCATAGCTGGGGTGCAGAAGCATCCAAAGCAATGCCAGAAGTACTATAAACCTGCAGTGAAGTTCGAGACTTAGTAATGGAATTTCCAGGCAGCTTTTGCACCAGCCTTCTACTCTTAAAAGTAGAAGTTGCTCAGAACAAAACCAAAGCAAAGATTTCAGTGATGCTAAGCACATCAAAGCTTTCTGACAGTCCTTGATTTATGTGCAGATAACCTCTGGCTTCAAAATCTTGTGCCTTCCTGTCTTTTCTAAGCATTGCTGAGGAGATATGGCTTGGAAAATTTGATCTATTTTTAATTTATTTATTTCTTTTACTATTTAGAGATATTGAATATTTATCTGCATCTGTTCCTAATATTTTAATCGGAAGCAAGTGATGCTCTGGTGTAGATGCTGTAAACATCTCTAACAAATTGGAAACAGAAAACATAGTTTGAAAAAAAAAATCCCTGCCAGCTCTTGTACTTAAAGTTTACTGAAGAATATGATTAAAATGAATATAATTTTAAATTACTAAACATTCACAAGAAGCTTTTCTGTTTTCTGTACAATAGCAGGGAAACTATTGTTGTGTGCACGTGTAGACTGGAATTGAATTAATCTCCTGGAATACAAACGATCTCAAGTTTTTGATTAGCTAGGCTTTGATTTTGCTTTATCTTTCTTGTTATGAAAAAAATCTTGAACCCAGAGATAAATTTCAGACAGAGCTTAGTTGAAATTTTCCATGAAATAGAACCATTGTGAACACATGTAAATTGGGGCCTGTTGAAAGACTGTTTGCCGTTAATGTTGTGCTCTGTGGCAGTCTAGTACAAATCTAGGTGATGATGTCCTTTGTTCAAAAAGATTTACAGCCCAGTATAAACTCATGATTTTTTCCATGAGCTCTCTTTCATCACAGTTATTCTTTATCTCAGTTATGAAACGCTTAAGGCTACCACTCTCTTTCATGTTGTCAGTTTTTACTTTCTCTTTTTCAAGAGATCTCTTCTGAACTCCTCTCTCTCTGTATTTCATGTAAAAATTTATTAGAATTACTGTTCATTTACTTTTGAGAGGCAGAGTTAAGATAGTGTCTTGAGGGTTGTGACTGACCTAAACCAGAATGACTTACTTCATTGTATATAAAATTGGGGGAAGAAAAGAAGCTGTTTCTGTGGAGGTTTCCTAGAAAACACATATCTTGACAACAAAAGTGAAGGAAAAGGTTTTCTGTGCATCCATTTTCTTTTCCTTTAAATTTTTTGCTATTCTCAGCATCTGGCCAGCGTGTCCATAAGCACTCTAACCCAGTGGTGCATCTGTGTTATGCTGGACACAGCCAGATGCAGTTCATTCTTGCAGCTGAGCTTTGGGATATCTACTGTGGACAGGCCTGGTGGCTGCTTAGTCTGACACATGCTCAATCCAGCCAGATAAAATAATAAATATTTGGGACTTTGCTAAAGCAGGGGGCTTTTCTACTCTAGAGAGCATTAAGCTTAGGCTGATAATGCCTCTTAAGAGCTTACAATGTCAGTGATGTGTCTGGACTTAGCAGAGATTTTTGTAAAACTGACATTATGCACAGATCCTCCACATCTCACTCTCATCTTAGTCCTGCTGGGGCAAGGACTGCACTAAAAAGTCTTTTGAGGGCTTGTGTCAGAAAGTGCTGTAATGAGAATTGCTTTAACTTAGCAAATGTTTGCTTGGAGTCTGTGTATCAAGAAGCTAGGTTTTTTTTAAATTAAAAAAAACCCCAAGTCAATTCTGCATTTATCAAAAGTCTTGTTGCATGGCTCATCTTCAAGACTGTGGTACTGCTGGAAGTTTGGAGTAGAAATGTGAGGGTAACAACAGAAAGATTTGGATGGTTGGATAGATCATCACTGCTGTCATTTCATTGCTGAACAAAAAAGCATAATATCAGTGTAATTGTATTTGAAAATTACAATTTCCTGCAGTGCCATTTGAACAGCTGTTGTAAAGCTTAGTTCTCTATATTATATGTTGCTTAAAGTCATGAATGTGCTGTTGTCTGGGTTTTTTTAACAGCTACAGGAGCTTTGTTTCTGAAGATGCAGGCCCAAACACGCTGATTGCCACAGTTAATGCTGTTGATCCTGATGGAGATGGTGTGACATATGATATTCTGTCTGGGAATAAGGAAGGGAACTTTGTTATTGACCCTAAGAAAGGTAATTATACATTAGCTCTTTGCTGCTGTGGTCATAATGTTGATTCTGTTGTGATGCACCTTGTATTTGGTCTTACTATCAAACTGATAGCATACGCTATCTTTGAAGCTTAATTTCAATAAGTGCAGGGAAAGAATGCATATACTCTTTTATAATATTTTTAAAATGGTATAATTTCCTAAAATCTGTGTATTATTGACCTCTTTTATCTGCTCAGTGTTTGCTTTCAGTCAGTAACTTAATAGAGGGCATTATTATAGATAATAGGCAGCTTAAGAGACAGGAACTTAATAGAGAATGTTATTATTGATAAGAGGGTGACATTCCAAAATGTCAGGCAAGTATCTGAATAGAATTTAATATAAGAAACTGGACGTCTGGGATTTTAAATGAGGCTTTTCCTTCCCATGCTTGTGTCAACGTTCTGATTATGCTGGTGAGAGCAAACATTTCTTGGCTGAACTTATCTGTATTGTGCTGACACACAATGATGTGTGTAAGTGGAGTGAGACTACCACTGTTTTATGTCAGTGAAGGTAAAAGTAAATAAAATCTGGACTAAAGAAGTATGTTTTTTATTTAAGGCTAAAATAATTCATATGACCAGCATTGTTTAGCCAAGAATACTGCATGCATGAGAAAAAAAGATGTATGGAGAATACTGTGCAGTTTAAGGTACTTGTTCTGAAATGCTGATTTTGCATCTTTTTCAGCTTTTTTCAATAGTCATATATTTTCAAAACATGAAAAGAAAAAAGGTTCCCATCACATTGGTGTTCTCATTAGAAAAAAATAATTAAGTGCTCAAACACCAACATCTGAGTAGGTTGGCATATCCCTTTAATAGGATTTATTTGCTGTTGATTGCTTGAAAAAACAGAAGAGGATGTTTTGAGATTGAAACAGGCAAACAAATTGAAATCCCATTGCAGGATTGAAGAAGTAACTTAACTTCAGTAAAACGACTTTTTATTTTGAGCTGCAAACAAAAACGGAACCTAGATTTTTCCAAAGTAGGAGCATTGAATACTTAGGAAGGAGTAAGCTGCCCCTAGTTATTCCTTCATTTTATTTCATAGAGTTCACTTAACATGATGATTAATTTCAATGCATCATGGTTTTGCAATATTAATGTTAGTTTATAAAATGTTCCCAGAAATATAGTCTGCAGGTAACTTGCAAGCATTGAATCATGACCTTGAGTTTACTATGAGCTCCTTTACTTCCTTTCTGACTTAAAAACTTGCAGGTTCCAAGAGTTAAATTTCTACAGATGCTTTGCCCCTGAAGAGGAACAAAGGTTTTGAAAGTGTCTACATGCTACAGAATTATTATACCTGACACTTCTGAAAACCGTTTTTGTAAGAAACAGATTTTTTTGGTCAAAGCGTCTTAACATTTCATTGATAGCATCTCTTGGGATTAGCTTCACAGTTTTAATGTAGAAAATCTTGTATAGGTACATTTTTACTTTTTTGCCAATTAATTTTATAGTATTTGAAACTTAATTTTAGGAACATTAGCATTTTTTTCAAAACAGTTTTAGGCTTTTGTTACTGAATGAACCAGTAAAATTTTATACAGTGGTTTACAGCGATTTCTCTTAAGGAATGATGTCAGGGGAATAGTCTGTTCCCTCTTGAAGTAGAAATGTGGAGGTAAAGTGAAGAAGTGTCAAAGAAAAGTGCTGCAGCTAAAGCAATAATTTTTTAAGCAATTTGAGTGACATTGATGCTGTGAAAATACTCTGTTGTGATGACAATTGTGATTATTCCTGATGAATAACAGATGTGATGGATGGTGGAGCAAAAGAATGACAGCCCCTTTCTGCAGGATCTCAGGCAGCAATTGTCCCTTTTGCATTTGTAGCGCCTCTCTTTCTGCCAGTGCCTCTGTATCCCCCTCAGCAGGGTGTGTCCTGTGGGAATTCTAAGTGGCAGAATGGAGGTTTCTCAGCCTGTGCCTCTGTAGCTCAGTGCTACTGTGACTGAGCTGCAGGAAGGTAAACTTGAAGTAATTTCAGCTGGCCATGGCAGCTGCAGATTGATGAAAGCCATTATATGCAAATCAGCTGAGTTGTAGCTTTTGGCTCAGTTTGCTGTGTAGACAAACCTGAAGACAAACCTGTTGTGATGTCTTAATTTTGTTTTAATGTGGGACTGCAGTAAAAACACTGTAATTAGATTAAACAGCACAGCCTTATGGTTTGTTGGGGAATAGGTAAGCCAGAATGCTTTGTTGTCATGCTCACTAGTGAGAAGAATAAGAGAATGAGTTAATGCAACAAAACCCCACAACCTGTTGTTTTTACAGGCCTAGTAAGACTTCGTGCAAGTCCATTTCCTAAGCTTCAGGGGACAGAATATGTCCTGAATGTCACAGCTATTGATGATAATGCCTCAGGAGGGCCCCATCCTCTTTCAAGTATTGCCCAGGTTGTTGTGAAAATTGATGATGTCAACAATAACAAACCTCTCTTTCAGAAGGTAAGTATATGCACCTCTGTCATGTGTACTGGGCTGTATAAAAATGTTTTAACCCTGTTAGCCCTGCAGGTGTGCATCAGATGATCTTGTCAAGAGGCGCTCCGCTTCCTTCTGAATGCTGTCTTCTTTCCATCCCTCCCTAAGGCTTTCAGGATTTGTTCTGCTCTTGTGGCAGAACAGCTCCTGTGAGCTCTTGTCTGTTCCCTGAACCACATCTCATCTATGGCATTTCAGAGGATGAGGTCAAGGAAACATTTTTGGAGATCCCATGCGACACACGTGAGCAGGAATCCATAGGGATAGCTGTCTGTGCAGTGGGCTTGTTCCAAATGCTCCAGAAAACCTCTCTAAATGACATCAGCTTCCTTTGAAGATTGCATCTGGAGCTAATGAAAGAGAGATGAATGAGTGTTTTAGCTTAAACAGTAAAAGTACTGTAAAAAATAAATGCTTGAATTTGGTTTCAGAATGTTAATTCAAATCAAAGATCTGTTGTCTAAAAATTTCAGGTGTGGTACTGATGGCTCAGATGTTGATGGGCAGTGTTGTGTATTTTGAAAAGTCAGCAACTATTCGTGTCAGTCATAGAAATTCTCAGTAACCTTTCCTTGATAAAGTTACTTTGTGTAGAAATCGCTTTATGATCAAAACAATTCTGTGGTTTGGGCAAATGTATGCCCTCTTTTTATTAGATCTTTGCTAATTTAGAAAATTTTTTGTATTTGGAAGCAACTTTAACTTTTTCTCCAAATATTTGCATTAGCTGGAGATGCTCAGAGGCCTCATGTTGTGTGTTGTTTGTATAACCATAAAATAGCATGGGAAATTTAAATTAATCATGATACAGATAAAGCTTTAACAGCACAGCATGGCAATGCAACTGTAGCTAAATAATTTTTTCCCCTGCTAGTATATCTTTAAATCAAATGGTAGTGGAAGCTCTTGATGTTCCTCTTTTTAAAATTTTTCTTTCTTCCTTTTCTTCCCCTCTCTTAGTGCCAGTATTATCGGGAACATGCTTCTGTCCTGGAAAATCAGCCTTCAGGGACTGTTGTTCTGCAGGTTGAAGCCACTGATGCTGATGAAGGGGCCAATGGTATAGTGAAATATGGCTTGATGCGCAGAGATGGTGTCCTACCAGCATTTAGCATTCATCCTGACACAGGTAAAGCAAATGTCTGAACTGATAATGGCATGGAGAAACCACCTCGTAACACTGTTGGAGAAAAGGCTTAGATAAAATCAGACTTTATGCTTTTTCATGTAGTGTTTTGACAGCAGACCAAATGCATGAACAAGTCTTCATGAAACTAAGTTTTATACATGTCCAGTACTGAACTGAAACTGATGTTTTCCTTGTAATGTGGAAGTTCTGCTTTGTGAAGTAACTTGTATGCTTTTGTAACTGGATTAAAAAAACTCAAATGAACCTATATTAAGTGCATGTTATCTTGCAACATTGCTAATGGCATTATAAGTGATTTATTCAAATGACAATAGTCTTGCAAACAGCAAGGGAATTAAATCTTAGAAGGCCAAAACTAAGTTAAGTCTGAACTTCTGGAGGATAAAAGATATGAAACATTCCTTTACCCTGTACTTACTGCTCTTCAAAATAAATATTTTTTGAGAAACTCATTCTCTTAGTTTGTACTTATCTCCATTTTCTAAACTTAAATTTCACTTCCATTCTAATTCAAATTCCTATTGCATGTAGATGTAAATGTAACTAAAGTTTGAGTCTGCCTGAGCAGTAAAATGTCACTAGCTGCAGTTGTTAAATCTCAGGGTTTGGATCCTTGAACATAAAGCCAATGTTATAGGTATACTGAACCTAATGCATTGTATCCCAGTGTATTGGCAGAAAAATAAACATCTGCGTGTAGAATATTGCCATATGCACAGAATTTTAACTCTTTGATATTTAATTTGTTTTCAGGAGTTCTGACAACTGTTCAGGTATTTGATCGAGAAAAACAGAGGGAATATCCCATCACTGTGACAGCAACAGATCAGGCAGCGGAACCACTCATTGGAATATGTCAGATAAATGTTGTCATCCTGGACCAAAATGACAATGATCCCAGATTTGAAAACACCCACTATGAATGTAATTGAGAGTCATTGAATAGAGTTTCAGTGCCTTTGCCTCTCCTGGCAGTAGGATATGTGACAAATTTTGATGCATCCAGAGATACACTTTGCTTATTTATTGCAGAGCTGTTAGTCTGTGTAATGTCTGATGAAACATGTACAGCCTTGGCTCATAAGCCTGCCTTATGGGAAAGTTCCTTGAAACAATAGCCATGTCATGCATACAGAGCAATTATACTGAGTTAAAATACAGTTTAAAAAAGTATCTTATAAGAAATAAGAATTCCGGGTTATGAATAGGGTAATATGAAGTTTAGCTATGATCTGTAGCTCTGGAGTGATAGCAGCCCTTTAAAATACTCAGTGTGTGGCCATTGTTCCAAGGAAGAGAAAATTATATTAAAGTAATAATGTATGGCAGTTATTTCTTTATGACTTACTAGAATATTCATGATTGTTTAGCAAATAATTGATCAATTTGAAATATCCTTTTCTTACATTAGATTGCCTCAGAGAGGACGTAAAAGTTGGGACCAGCTTCCTGCGTGTTGCAGCCCGTGATGATGACTATGGCTCAAATGCTGCCATTACATATTCCATAGCAAGTGATGAACCAAATTATTTACAGATTAATCCTACCACAGGTTGGGTGTTTGTGAACCAACCCATATCTCAGGTATGCTGCTTGATTTCCTTTTTATGCTGACTATTCCAATATATTGTAGGAGGCACTGAGATCGTGACTTTGGGTTCCCCCCTCAGGTTAAAGGATCAATACATCTATTACACATAATAATATACAAGTTAAACTAAACACGAGTCTCAGGCTTTTAGCTGTTGGTTTCATAGACTGTGAATTGCACATGAGCAAACCCTGCTTTCAGCTGAGAAGCAGCAGCCACAGCATTGCCTCTGTAACTTGCTCTTCACATTTCCCTGGCTTTGGCATGCTGATTCCAAGGGCTAGAGGACTGAGATCATAAGCAGGGGAGCAAGAGCCCAAGTGTAGGACTTCATTGTGTTAACAGGCAATGAGTCAAGACACCAACCTGAATGGGAACAAGTGTGAAATTTTGGTCCTGATACAGATTCCCAACTTCATATATGTCAGTTGTGGTGCATAGCTGTCCCTCAGGAAGGTGAAAGCATAATGCATGTAGTTATCTAAAATTGATCAGTTCCAGCTATTTCTAAATACCTACACAAGCAGTTTGATGTTTTCAGATTTTAAAGTAATTTGTTCAGAAATGGAGCTATAGTTGTTGATATCAGTCTTTAAAAAGGTATTTTTAATACTGACATTTAACTTCTAAGTAACTGACACATAGAAGTTTGGTAAATGGGGTATCCTTTTATCATATTTTCTTTAATGAATTTAAGAGCCTTACAGACCTAATAGCAAGAACTGTTAATAGGTAAGCTTAAGAACTCAGAGCCTCCACAAAGTGGGTTTTTTTGTTCTGTTTGGTTTTAAATTTTCTGGGACATTTGCTCAGGTTTGAGACATATAGCAAAATTTAACAACCATCTTCAGTAAAGTGAATAGAATTTTCATCAAATTTACACCTAGTTCATATTTTGAGTTCAACTTCAGATCTTTTTCTTCTGTGAAGGTTATTTTTAACTGTACTTTTACTTTTATGTATTAATTTATTTTGGAGGCCTCCTCAAAACCTTCTGTAATGAAACCTTTTCTACTGTTCAGAAGTCATCTATAATTCGAGAGATTACTGCTACAGATGGAGGCAATAGGAGCAGTAAAGTTGAACTTGCTGTAACTGTCACCAGTGCAAAAAACCAGCCTCCACAGTGGGAAAGAGACAGCTATGAAGTTGTTATTCCAGAGAATATGACACGGGATGCCTCAATTTTGGTAAGGTTGTCTGTCTGTCTGTAGGTCTCAGGCTGCAGAGTAACTGAACGTTGTTTATTTGCTTAAATGTAGTGAACTTTTGTGAGAGTTTTGTGTTTTGTAGCTGGGTATCTGTGAGAATCAAAACACAAAAGCTTTTAGAAATGTTGCTGTACCTACAGAGGGGTTGATTACACACACTTTTTGAACTATGCAGACAATCAAAGCAACCTCTCCCGTTGGAGATCCCCGTATCACTTACAACCTGGAAGAGGGACTTGTCCCAGAGACCAACATGCCAGTTCGATTCTACCTGACTCCAAACAGACATGATGGTTCTGCTTCAATCCTGGTAGCTGAGCCACTGGATTATGAAACAACAAAGAGCTTTCTGCTGCGGGTACGAGCACAGAACGTGGCAGCAGTTCCTCTGGCAGCATTCACCACAGTCCATGTTAATGTCACAGGTGTGTGAGTTGTTCAGTGATGTCACAGTATAATCCTGTACTATTTTCCTTTAAAGTTTTATAGTTTTCTCTCTCTGAACTCTTTTTGATGTTCTAGATGTCAATGACAATGTCCCATTCTTCACTTCATCCATTTATGAAGCCTCGGTAACAGAGGGAGCCGATGTGGGGACATTTGTCACTCAGGTGTCTGCCACTGACCTCGACCTTGGTGAGCATGGTGAGGTAAGAAAGTAAGAAAATGGGGACCTTCATCTCCCCTGATGAAAGATGGAGTAACTTATGCATGAGCAATGGCTAAATCTTCAAATCCCTTCTAGAAAAGGGATGACTAAAAGGGAAATGAAAAATGAAATAAAGTAGTTAGTTACATACTTCTCTGTCTTGCCATGTGAAAAATGCAACTAAATCTAGTAGGTGTGAGACAGAAAACAAATATGAAATATTTAAACAGCCTGTAGCTTAGGTGAAATGCTTGCTGTAGAACTGCCTTGTTAGGAAAGTTCTACATAGACCTAAAATGAGATTGGATGAATGAATGGAAGAAAAGCTGTGTTCAAAGCTTCTGTGAGTTGGAAATCATTAGCAATACTGCAAACTGAATTCTTACAAAATATGGCAAGTTAACACCAAAAAGGATGTATTCCTTGCTGATTAAAAAAAAAAATCATAAATAGATACAGCCTTAGAACAAGAGTACAAGCTGAAGTCAAGTCACAAAACTTGTGACTTGTAATAGAGGGTAGAACATGGTGTGTGATCCTGAGAAGGTTCAAATGCAACTCATCTGTGGCTGTTGTAGAAATACTTGGGATCTTTAGCTGAGTTTGAGTGCTGCAGCACAAGCACTGTATAAATATGTGCTAGTGAAATCAGAAGCTGATTAGACAAATTATTTTCCTTTACAAATCAGCAGTCGAGGAAGTTAGTTGGCTTTAGATCAGATTGCTGAAGCTGCAGTTTTACCCAGTTTCTGTGGTTTGATCAAGTACTTGGACATAGGACAGCTCTTCCTCTCTTTAAGTACTATTGTAGTTGTGACTTATTCAACAAAAGGAAAGTATATACTAACCACTTCTTTTTAATCCTGTAGATAACTTACTCGCTGTTGCACGACAGTGGCGGAGACTACACCTATTTTCGATTGGACTCCCAGACAGGCTCCATTTACACCACCTCAGTGTTTGACAGAGAGGAGAAGTGCTCCTACCTTCTGGAAGTCAAGTCAGTGGATGGGTCTGAATCAGCTCGACCTGGAAAGCACGGGAAGCCAAACTCTGGTAAGGGACAGATGGCTGTGCTAAGTTTGATATTACTTGGATTGTGTCTGAAAACAGAAGCTTTGAAATACAAGTTTAAATGGTAATTGTTTTTTCACGTCTTATGAAAGAGTGTTGTTCTGATTTCGTGGTGGCTTTTTCATCCTTTATCTGTGCAGCAGTTGTCAGAGCTGGAAGATAAACTTTACATGATGATCAAGTAAGTTTTTTGTTCTGAAATTTAAAAAAAAAAAAGAACTATAGACCTTCATATTTAGAGTTTAGAGAGTGTTTTCTAGCTAACAAAGATGTGCCTGCTATCTGTAGGATGCAAATCTTTGGGCAGTACAAGTGTTTCTCAAAGCATTGCATATGGTATGGTATTCAGTCAAAAGTAATTATGAAGCAGGAATATGCAAGATAGAAAAAAATTTTCTCAATGGATCACCTTGCTTAAATAAAAACTTACATTTTGTGGCTTCAGGATGAAAAGTTATGACTAAACACAGTACAATTGCCATATTAGGTACCAATTATTCAATTATTCATGTAGTATGTGTTTAAACAAATTGGATGTGACATTTATTTGATACCCAAGTGCTTTTTGACTAATGTTGGTATATATACAGTCCACAACCTAAGGGTTTATTTCTGTATTGTCTGCATATTTGTCTTCATTTAATGTGCAGGCAGGCAGGTTAAGGGATTGTAGCTGACAGAAGTGGCACCGCTGGGATTTGAATCTCTGGCTCCTTGTCTCTGCAGACACGGCCTATGTGCAAGTGTCTGTCAGCGACGTGAATGACAACCGGCCCGTGTTTGCCCAGAGTGTTTACGAGGTGGACGTGGATGAGGACCAGGATGTGGGATCCACCGTCCTGACAGTCAGTGCTAGCGATGAGGATGAAGGTAAAGCACTGGAGACCCCCACAGCTCTATCCAAAATATTAATCAGTTGATGTCAGCACACCAAGACATACTTGGTGGTATGAGACAGGGAAATGCCTTTCTGTCTCTAGATTTTAAAACTTCTTTTAAGTGTTCACTGATCAGTCATGAACATTAGTTCATAATGGAGCTGTGAGGCACAGTCTCTTATTTTGGAGACATGAACTAATATGGAGATAATTTCTGTGCCCACAGATACAAATTTTTTATAGAGCAGGTAATTTTCTTACAAATGGGTGCCAATAAAATGTCCTGGTTAGCTAGAATAAGTCAGACTTGATTTCAGTGAGATTCATTTGCTTTGTCTGTGATGGACAATAAACTTTCTGTTTGGCTTGCTTGTTTGTTTTACTTGAATCTAGACTTCCGAAATGCATATGATGAATTTTAGCTACACTGTTTATCCACAAATCAGCCAGAAATTCAGCCACTAATCATGTAGAAGTACATAACCAGTGCTCATAAAAGAGAGAGAGGGATCAGTTTATGCTTCCATCTCTTGACCATGGAGCACTGCTAGTTCAGCTTTACTACATGGTGAAGCACTGCTTTTTTTTTGTTGTTGCACAAGTCCCAGAGACTGTTCTCTGTGTATTTGTGAAGTGCAAGGAAATCCTGACTGCACTGGATTCCTCCCACTTGTAGGAGGCTGAGACAAATGTGGTGAAGATGTACTGCAGAAGGATTTACCTACTCAAGGAACTTTTAGTTTGGTACTGTAAATCTGCTCTATAGTGTTGGACAGGGGACCTGATGTGATGTATGTATGGCACTTCATTTCTGCCCTCTAAATAAAGTAAAAACAGAATTATTACTTCATTGCATAGACACATTTTGTAGAGACAAACTACAATTGGACACACTGGAATTGAAAATGCTGCCAAGTAATCTGACAGAGCCTCATGTTTTAAAAGACCACAAAAATGATAAAATAAAACTACTAATAACACTAATCAGTTATTGTGTGATTTGTACTTCATCTCACCATCAGCCTACTTCAAGAAATGAGTGTTTTCTGACACTGTTGGTAATTGACAGGAACAAATGCTAAACTACGATATCAGATCACAGCTGGAAACACAGGAGGAGTGCTGGATGTAGATCCAGAAACAGGAGCCATTTTCATTGCCCAACCACTGGACTATGAAGAAACAAAAATGTATGAGATCCACTTGTTGGCCTCTGATGGGAAATGGGAGGATTATGCAGTTATCATCATCAACATCATGAATAAAAATGATGAGGCTCCAGTTTTTTCTATCAATGAATACTATGGAAGTATAATTGAGGAACTGGATGTGTTACCAGTGTTTGTACTTCAGGTAGTGTATACAGTTCCACAGATTATAATATTTCAATGAAAGAGCACAGATTACTGTGGTACAGTTATGTTAAAATAAGTCAGCACATATATATTGATAAAGTTCATTTTGACAAAATTTTTTTGTCACTGAAGAGAAGAAATAGACGTCAGTGGAAAAAAAAATTACAGGGATACTAAGTAGGATAAACAGGATGGGTCATTAGTTGATCCTGAAAAATAAATAATTAACAATTTAAAGCAGCTATCAGAATTTCATATTTAAATTACCTGTATGATTAGAAATATAAAATATTTATGAATTTTAAAATATATTTATGAAAAAATCATTATTTTAGTAACAAAATTGGTAAATTGTTAACATTGTTAAAAATGCGTATTTGCTCTGAATTGTACCTGGATTTGCTGTTGTCTGGCATGCACATGTTAATACCATGTCATATGCTTTTGCTTGGACTCCTTTAGACTGGAGCAGCACATAGGATGTGATGCAATCACTGCATATTTCATGCTTTCTATGTTTTTTTTCAAAACTTTTGTAGGTTATGGCCAGCGATCCTGATAGTGTTGTTGATGGAGGAGATTTGAGATATTCCTTGCATGGATATGGTGCAGGTGATATTTTCACAATTGATGAGAAAACAGGCAGCATTTACTCACACAAGAGGCTGGACCGGGAAGAGAGAGCGCTGTGGAGATTTATTGTGTTGGCTACTGATGAGGGTGGAGGAGGACTTACAGGGTTTGCTGATGTGATCATCAATGTGTGGGATATAAACGACTGTGCACCCACATTCACGTGCATGCCTAATGACTGCAATGGGAATGTCTTTGAAAACTCTCCTGCAGACACCTTAGTCATGGAAATGGCTGCACTCGATTGTGATGATCCAAATGTTGGCCTAAATGCTGTCCTGACGTACAGGATAACAGAGAATGTGAAGAACGAGTTTGGTACTGACATGTTTAATATCAATCCCAGTACCGGGACCATCCACGTGGCAGGGGGACTGCTAGACAGGGAGAGGACTGAAAGTTATTTTCTTACTGTTGAAGCAAGAGATGGGGGAGGGCTAACAGGAACTGGCACTGCCACTGTCTGGGTTGCAGACATCAATGATAACGTTCCAAAATTCACAAAGAAGTTGTGGCAGGCAGCAGTTCCTGAGAGCAGTGCCATCGACTCAGAAGTCCTGCAGGTGTGTGCAACGGATGCAGATATTGGGGAAAATGCAGACTTAATGTTCAGTATCATCGGGGGAGACCCAGATGAGAAGTTTTATATTGAGAACAACAAAGAACGGCAATGTGGCTCTGTTCGACTGAAAAAAGAGTTGGATTTTGAGAATGCCCGTGAAAGACAGTTTAATCTTACTATTACTGTGGAAGATCTGGATTTTTCTAGCATTGCAGTGTGCCTGATTGAAGTGGAAGACTCAAATGACCACAGCCCAGCTTTCCTTTTTCAGTTTATTCATACAAACCCTGTGTTTGAAGATGTGCCTGTAGGTACTACAGTAACCACGGTGAGGGCCACAGACAAGGACTCTGATTTGAATGGGAAAATTATCTATTCTATAAAGTCAGATTCAGATCCTATGAGACAGTTTGTGGTTGACCAGTTTGGTCACGTGGTTGTGGCAAATGCACTTGATCGTGAAGCCATTCAAAAATACGCTTTAATTGTACAAGCTGCAGATCAGGGGACACCTGCCCGCACTGGAAGTGTTACAGTTTTAATTAACTTGCTTGATATTAATGACAATGGACCAAGGTTTGAGGCACCATACATGCCTGTAGTTTGGGAAAATGCAATGAAGCCTGAAATAGTGCATATGAACCATACATCAAAGCTGCTTCATGCTTTTGATCCGGACAGTGAGGAAAATGGGCCACCCTTTACCTATTCATTGCCACCAGATTATCAGAATTCCTTGGATTTTTCTCTTATTGACAACAGAAATAGCACAGCAACTATAACAGCTTTGAGGTCCTTTGACAGAGAAGAGCAGAAGGTGTTTCACCTGCCAATAGTTATAACAGATAGTGGGATTCCAGCTATGAGCTCCACAAGCACCCTGACTATAACAGTTGGTGATGAGAATGACAACTGCCATGAGTCTGGCCACAAGGAGGTCTATGTGTACAGCTACAAAGGTAAGTGCTAGATGGATGTTAGATCAGATTCTGGATATTATATCAGATTCATGAAATAGCAGAGTTTTACACTTAATTTCTTTCTTGGAGTCTGTTAATCTCTTTTCCATGGTTTACATACTTCAAAACTGCAGCTCCTGTTCTGTGAACTACTAAGTAAAGTGGAATAAGTGAAATATATTTGTGAAACTCAGACCTTTGTGCAGGAGAGACAGGACTTCTGGACACCAAATCAATATGATTATACAGAAGCCGATTTATCGTTTACTTTTAGCCCTAATTATACATTCTAAGACTACTGTTCATGCGATCATACATTTCTTGATTTGTGCCTCTGTCTTGTCCATGTGCCCTGGATGACCCCCACACGTACGCTGATTGGTCATTGTCCAGGTCTTCACCACTCACCTTTATCTCAGGTCTTCTAATCTTGGCATGCTATTTTTCATTCTCTTCTTTCCCAATTTAGCAGTTTACATTTCAGCAACCTTGAAGGGTCTCAAACAAGTTACAGAAAAATCCTCTAAAACTGTCTCCCCCATGCATCTGTGAAAAACATTGCTCTAAAGTAAGAAATGTGCAGAAAAACAGCTAGGCATGGGAAAGTACAGAAAAGTACAGAGAAAAGCATCTAAGCAGCAAAATAGAGAGCTAAATGTAGTTCGGCTGTGCACTTGATAACAGACGATGGCTTAGACTTCTTCAGACATGTCTAAGGTCCAGACTTGTTCAACATTATTCCACCTTAGTGTAAAAGATTATCTACGTGTTAGCTATCTGTCTGTTAGCTGCAAACAGGTATATATTGAACTTGCAGAAAAAGCAGTATTTTTATAAACCCATAAACTCTATTTTCCATTAATGAGTGTTCACCTACAGAAGGTATTTGGCAGTTAAATTTTCTGAGTTTGGATTGCCTAAGTTACAATAAGATGTACCAGATCATACTGTAGAGATGAGAGAATGAAACATCTAGGTTGGCTTGGCTCCAGATTTGAACCTTAACAATCTCCCATGTTGCTGAACCTGGACTGTGGATTTCAAAAGTCTCCTTTCCTGGATTTGTTCCTTTTGCTGTTTTAGAAAAATTGATTGGATATTCCACTTCTGTGCCAGCCCCCAAGGGCCTGGAAAAATCACCAAGGCCTGCCCCAGCTTGGTGTGTTCTTGCTCTTTTCCTTTTCCCAATCATGTCCTTCTCTCCCAGCTGTACCCCATAAGATGCTCTACCTATTTTTCTGGGTTCCACTTGTGTGCTTTTCAAAATAATAGAGCAGCAATGAAATATTTGCAATTAACTCCTGATGTGGTGATTTTGAATTTTTCTTTTGTCTGAGAGTTTTTTTGAGAGTTGTATTTATGTATGATTCTGGTGTTGTTTTGTGCTGTTTCCAGCTTTTCTTCTTTCATGTGACATTTCCAGTGTACTCACACTGCCAGAACTGGCAGAAATCATATGACAAGTTATGCATTGTTCTAAGAATCCTGGATCATAACCATCACTAAATTGAGCAGGAGTCTGAAAATAATAAATGCAGTAATGAATGTGACAGAATATAAAGTGCACTGAGAAGCAAAAATTAAATGCAGATTTATAATAATTTATCTCAACAGGAAAATGGTCAACAACAGTGCTTGGGGAAGTGTTTGCACCAGATCAGGATGACTGGGACAATAAAACATTTCTCTCTGAAGGAAAACTGCTCAAGTGAGGATTGTATTTCTGTCAAAATGAGTAATATTTATGCTTCTGTAATTATTTAGCTCACCATGTACTTCTCTGTGTTCAGGATGGGCATAAAGCCAGGGTTATTGATTGTATTAAGGGATGTACCTTATGAATGCTCTTTTTCACTTGAGTTATCAGGTATTAAGAAATTATTGCATGAAACATTTTTCCAAGACAATGCAGGATCACACCATGGTGTTGATTTTTAGTCAGCTGTCGTAGTTAATTTGCATAAAAATATGCATTCTGTAAGCTTCAGTTTAAAAATAGGCAAAGTTTCTAATGCTTGCTCTCAGATGTTAGGGTTGATGGAATAGAAATCCTGAATGTAAAAGCAAAGAATGGAGTAATTTCATCAAAAGTGGAAGGGAATTTGGTGCTCCCCTTTGATGGCTAAATTTACAATTGCATGTGGAAACCATGACTCAGATTAGTGGGGTGTTTTTTTCTGTTAATTGAAATGTTGAATTGGACCCTTAATTCCTACTTAGACATTATTTGTTCATATCATAAAGTGAGATGGTTTCTGGCATAACTATATTCTGTTTAAAAGAGAAAAAATGGATGTGAATGTGAATTTTAGTCTGTGCTGTGACTAAAAGTTTAACAGCTTTATGTAGCCTTGAGTTAAAGACTTTCTGTCCATCAGCAGCCCCTGGGGCTGTTTCCATGCTGAGAGATCACTGTTCTATAATAATGGTCATGGAATATTTCCATAATTGCTTATTACTGGCCCTTTGAGGTGTCAAATGAAGATGCTGTGAGAGATTTTATTACAGACTTAACCTGTTCCAGATAGAGATGTGAGAACCTGGAATGATCAGTGTGGGTTTGTCACACCCTATTACTGACCTCTGAGGCTTGTAACATCACTTTATAAGTTCTGCATGTTGTCATTTCTCGGTTAAGGTGGTTGAGGTGCCTTTCTGAGATTATTGGATAATTCCTATTAACTTTTGGCCCTATAACCTTCACAGTAACATTTAAGGCCTTCTGAATGGTGTTAATGAATAAAGTGAGTCTTCAACTTTGATTTGTGAAGATTTCCTAATTGAAAGTTTCTGTCTAGATCTTTCAGATTAAATCAGAGGACTGGGTCTTTGCTGATGGTGGATAACACTCCTCAGGGAATATACAACTTAAGAGTTAGAGTTTCTGATGGAGTTTGTCCTGATGTTGTATCTACAGTACAAATCCATGTCAGAGACCTGGAAAATGAAGCCATACAAAACTCAGCCACTGTGCGTTTCTCAGGTTGGTTTTGTGAGTTTAGAACAGCTCTTCTCTAACTGAATGTTTATGTGGTGTGGATATTATTACATCAATACTTGATTTGCTTACCACTCTAGAGCATTTTCTGATGTTCCCATGTTGTTAAATAAGAAGTAAGTTGAGAAATTAACCTGCAAGCTCCCAGGTGTTCAGGTTTATCTGTTTTTGAATCCCCTGACCAGATGTCACAGCAGAGGAGTTCATAAGGAGAGATGAACATGGCAAAACGAGACATGGCGAGTTCAAGGAGTTCCTTGCAAAACTGTTACCTGCAAAGCTGAGTGATGTGATTGTCTTCAGTGTGATGAGCAGGGATGGAAAACAGACAGATGTGAGATTTGCAGTCCGTGCTGGCTCAGCCTATTACAGACCTGAGAAACTGCATGCAGAGATGGCAGCATTTAAAACTGAGGTTTGTTCTCTGGGGTCATCTGTGGCACTCATCCAAACACTGAGTTTGCAGGGTGTATATTCCAAACTTCAGTGGAAAATATACTGCATCTACAGATAAGGGTTTTATTGCTTCAGTCAGGACAAAAATAAAGTCAAACAAGTGCTTAATTCAAGCTTTCTCCCTTCTTTTTAGTGCCATACATACTGGTATTGTTCAATGAATTGTCGCTGGAGAGCTGCAGAAAAATGGGTCTGCATTGCTGTCATGGGATAGATACCTGTGTTTTCTCCAGTCAGTGTTTCATTGTGTAATCCCTAAATTCCCACATCAGCTTGAGTTTAGACTCTTAGAGTGGAGGCTTGATGTCAGCCTACTAGAAATTCTGCAGTACCAAGAGGTGACACTTCAGAGGGAACGTTCTGCTGGAAGGAATGTGCGGGCTGGGGAGCAGTTGCAACAGGGGAGATGGAGGCAACCAATGTTGTGGTTGCATTTATCTCGCCAAAGGACAGCTTCGAAGTGACACCCTCCCCCAGCTTCTTTCACTGTTGTAAGGGGAAAATATTTTTTGGATGGAAGATGTTTTCCTCCCCTTCTTGGCGTTCCCTGACTGTCCTGCTCTCTAACTCAGTTGCACAGACACAATCTGTCATTGCCACAGCTGAATTTTTCTGTAGCCCTGCACAAAGGCAAAATGACACTGCTCAACTTTTCGCTTGCACTGGCCATATTAGGGTTTAATACATGGTACATCATATGGATGATTTTTTCCAAAGAGAAATCAGCACTTTCCATTTGTGTGAATATGGTGGAGTCTGTCTGAGTCTGGGAACCAAACAGGGCTGTCTTAACTTACTACCTGTGTCCATCTTGGTGTATCTTGAATGGCTCTGTGGATTATGAGAGTCTTCAGAGTGAACAAATGCCAGACAGAATGTATTCATGAAGGATAATGACTGCTTCTCTTGCATATTTATTGAATTACTGCAACAATAATATAGAAAATCCCATAGATTTCAAATACTCTCTGCCATAATACATGACACATGAATTCATTAAAGTGGTAACAAGGGGACTGCTTCACGTATTTTAATGAAAAAGTATGTTTTTATTATATACCACCTTTCAATATTTAATGAATAGCTCTAGTGAGTAATCACTAATAGTTTACAGGAAACCAGTCATAGCTGGAGAATTCCTCCAGTAGTTTTCTGTGTGTATAACTATAAATACAGAAAATAAGTAATAGCACTGGAATTATTCATTGAATTGCCACATAAATAATATGTTTGCATTACCTCCTGGGGATATAGTTTTACAACAGCAATTTTTATTTAGCAGAAAAATAATCCATCCTAATGCTTTAAGGGAGCCAAGGTTGTTTAGATACAGTTTTTCAGTAACAGTATTACATAGATTACTAAATGTGTATTACAGACTCTCCACTGATGGTGATAAACATGGGCAGCAGACACAAGCCTGCATTGACAGGATACATCATGTCATTACAAAGTGCCTTTGCGGGTATGGGCATCAATACATGTTAAGATATTTGAGAATAGAGAGACAAAGGTTTATAAAGTTCTTACAGTGGTGAACTGAGATGACTACACAAATGAGAAAAAATAGAAGCACTTTCATATTTATGTATTTGTTTTGATCTTTTCAAAGCTTATTTTTAAGGTATTTGCCATATGTTTTGCCATTTGGAAAAAAAAAAGCCCCTCATGTTAAATGAATAAAGCTCTAGTGCTGTTAGCTTTACATTTGTATAACTTGTTCATTTGTGAGAGTAGTGAGGTCTTTTGCCTCACTCACCCAAACTCAAGTTTGGGTACTAAATACACATCTCAGTGTATTTGAATCACCAAATACAAATCAAATTCTGAAGTTTTCTAAGAGACACCTGTGCAAAATTCCCAAATAATTGGAAGCAACGAACTGTGATATTTTAAGTGTGCAGGCTGAAGGAAAAAGAGTCAGGACTAATAGCAGTTCTGCTCTTGCCTCACACTGTGAGCAGCTCCTTTCCCTCCCTCTCTGCCAGTGCTTTCTTGCTCCATTTGGAATGGAAGTTGTGATCTCAGAGTCACTATTCCTGCATTACCAGACCTGTGGTTACACTGAGGCTCTTTTTATTTGGTAGTTGGGCTTTCAGGTGCAACCCCAATTAACAATAAAACATGAATTAGCAAAGATCAATGTAGAATAGAAGAAAGTATCCAATATGCTGAACTGACTGTGTTTTGTGGCAGACAGCTTGACATGAAATGTAAATTTATGGGCCACAAACCATTAGACTGAATCAAAATTGCTACAAAGTTGTCTTGTCAAGTCACTGTCTGTGGCTGTGATTATTGAAAGCAGCTCAGCTCTGCATTTTCCTATGCCTGTATCCTTTTGTGTGAGAAAATGTAAGAAATAATATCTGGGTGTTACTGCTGAAGGATTTATCCTGGTCTGAGCTGTTGCTGTTGAAGTGCAGAGATGTGTGATGTAGATGCTGCAGCTCAAAAGGTGGAGTGTCACTGCTCTCAGAGCTTTGGTCCTTGAAAATAATGTTATTAGATCAGTGCAGAGTCAACATGTTCACACTCAATCATGTCAATGATTAAATTTTTAGGAAATGCTGCTGTAAATGTTAAAGGAAATGTTTCCTGAATTTTTCAGAGTATTTTTCTTGCCTGCATAAGCAGGGATGTTACTAAGTAATGCTCAAGAAACTAAACACTGCATTCAGTCTCTGATGGCTTTGATTTTTCAGAATTGAGGCAAAAGCCTTCATTAGGATGTGAGTAGTGATGTGTTAAACTCTTTTCTCTTAGATGCAGTCAGCTCTACAACTGAACATCTCCCAGATCGATGTTGACGAGTGCAGGAGTGCCAACTGCAGCGAGGGCTGTACAAACCACCTCAGTATGAGTGACATCCCCACTGTGATGGACACTGGGAGTGTGTCCTTCGTGTCCCTCACCACCTCCAGCCACGGGATCTGCACCTGCTCAGCCCGCGAGCGGCTGCACCTGCCCTGCTCCTCCTACCCTGGGAACCCCTGCCTCAATGGGGGCATTTGTATCGACACTCTCAATGGCTACAGGTAAGGAAATCTGCATTGCACATTCTTTCTACCTTCTATTTTTCATGTGTTGAGTGGCACTTACATGGTACCAGGCTGAAATAATCATCAATGTACTTCTGACTGGAGGAGAAACAAAAAATGTCACAAGTGCACTGGGATGTAAACCTAATGGCACAGTGGCTTTCCTGATGACCCTGATGGGGCTATTGTCCCAAAAAGTGCATGAGTAACAAAGAAAACCCTGGGGAACACAGAATTAACACTTGTCCTTTTTTAAGAGCATCTAATTCAGGATGAAGGCATGTGTACCCTGGTTTTTTTCCCTCTTTTCCAGGAGAGTAATAATAAAGGTGAATATCAGTGGTAGCAGCAGGGATGTAGGAGTGAAATGTAGTTCAAACAATGGGTAATAAGGAGTCTGAAAAGCATTAGATAGTAAACTTGCTTTATTATAGCATCACCTGTTGTGCAGCAGTATTCCCTTAATGACATTAATTCCAGCTAGGAATTAACCTCCCAGACTTTACTCTAATAAATTGATTTTTGGTGTTCTGTGTTGTTTAGGAAAAAAGTTCGTTGGCCTGAAAAATACTATTTTTTGAGGGAGTTAGTACAGGGAATAAAAATACCTTGTACTCTTAGAACATTTTAATATTTGTCAAACACCCCTAAGATTCTGCTAAAACCTTTGTTTTGCTGATTTTTAAACTGTGATTTAATTTCTCCATTTGCTGCATATAAAACAAACAAACAAAAGCTGAACTTGGGATAATTTTGAATATTTCTTTGTTTATGGTCTTTCAGATGTCTTTGTCCTGCTTCCTTTCATGGACCAGACTGCCAGCAGACTAAGCACAGTTTCCATGGAAATGGTTATGCATGGTTTCGTCCCATCAGACCTTGTTTTGAAAGCTCACTCTCTCTAGAGTTTATTACTGTGGTTCCAGATGGACTTCTACTATATAGTGGCCCTTCATCAAATCCAGAACCTGGGACTACAGAAAATTTCATTGCAATAGGTAAGGATGTGAAAAACTTAAATATATTTTGGGAATGGATCATTTGTGACCAGTGTAACAATTAGACAATGAATTCTGTCTTTCTATTTAATGAGGTAACTTATTTTCTGGTGTGAAAAATTTTTGAAGCATTTCCTAACAGGTCTTTCTCCTTTGATGTCTATTTTTGTAGCCTGCACCTCTGGCTTTGGGTTAACCACAGAGTTGTTGAAATGGAGGGGAAAGCAAAACAGACAGATCGATATATATATATAAAAAAAATAATCTGAAAATTTAAAACCTGTTGTAGTGCTATAAAGGAGTTTAGGGGCTTTGAAGAAAGGTATTACATGAGTAGTGCAGTCTTACTTGCATGTCATTCTTATCTAGTTTGGTGAGAAAAGAAATCCACTTAAACTCCCTTTGGTCTTGGGGCAATTTTGCACATTTTTTTGAACAGGCAATAATGTGATGGATGAATCCAGCCCTGCGTGCCATTCTGGGAAGATTCATCCACAAGCAGAACTCAGTGCCTTATGTTGACACATATTTAAAAGGTTATTGCTGCTTATTTTTTGTGAATTAACACATAAGATGCACAGTATGGCTGGCATTTTATATTTTCCTGGTTAATTGAAAGGTAGTGTGGTTGAAAAGTTAATCATTTATCTATTTTTTTGCCTTACTTTGCAGTTACTTGTAAATTTGAGTAGAAGATGGGAAGGAAGAAACCTGCATGTATTAATTGTTTTAGAGCATCACAAAATTGCAGATTGCTTCTCAGGAATTAGTTTCAGTGTTTTGACAGAGAAGTGGAATAATCTAAAGTATATAAGTAAATAATATACTGAATGAGTACTTCTGCTTTATAGAAGACATAGGGTATAATTCTAGTTATTTCTGTAGTGAACCCCCTGTATGTGACTAGCAATAACCATAAAATCAGTGCAGTCACTAACTGCTGAGATACTCAAAAGTGACATTTTGTCGCTGAATAAATTTCTTGTTCATGTTGTATTAGAACTCTCTAGTGGTATTCCTGTGCTGAAAATGGGCCATGGCTCAGGTTCTGTGGTGCTGCAGTTTCCAAATCATCTGAATGTAGCAGACAAGAAGTGGCATCGACTGGAAGTCAGAACCAATGGTGAGGTCAGTTATTGGATTTTTTTTTTCCCATATCAGGATATTAATATTTCTAAAAATATTTCCATGTGCAGAAACGGGAGGGTAGAAAGAGCAGCCTTTCAATAAAGAACCGACAATATGTATTGTCCTGTTTGTGTAGGTTTGATGAATAATAGAAATTTTGGGAGAACCTCATTGTGAATTCCAAATCCACTGATGTTATAATCCATATTCTGCAATCTTTACCTTTTTTAAGCTCTGCTGCAGCACATGTAGAATGTAGCCACTGGAATCGATTACTTATGCACAAAAAGCAGATATTTATTTTCTTGCAAATGCAATTACAGGTCTTGTGGAAGTGGTTAAAATACTCAGAAATACAAAAGAACTTGAGAAGGCATTTGAGAGAAGTGCCTACTTTTGCAAAATGGTTCCATTTCAGCTCTACTGGTGTTGCAAGGTCAACAGAACACAGAACAACCCAGCCCTTTTTGCTTCATAGTATGCAAGAAGTAAAAGCTGAAGGTGTGATGTAATAGGTGTACAGGACTGTGCAGCAGCTGTAGCTGTGTTTGTGCTCTGTGCAGGATGTGCGCTTCACTCTGGATCAGTGCAGTGCAGCCATGGTGTCGGAGATAGAAGGGATTGGCCGCTGGCTGTCCACTGAAGATCGCACCAATTGTGAAGTCCTGGGGTCTGTTCCACGGGGAGCAAGGTACATTCCTGGAGATTTCCTGACAGGCTGTTGATTCTAAGGCCTGTGAACATCTGACCTGTTAGATTGAAGCCAAGTTATTCATGACTAGGAGCATAAAAAGCATTTATTTTCTCAGACCTTCTAGGCCAAGCCTGGACCTTAAAGCACTAAACAAATCTTAAGGAACCAGTCTTCTTCTGAGTAATGCTGCAGTACTAAGTGAGAGCCCCAAAACCCTGTGGCTATTACTGGAGTTTTTGTGGGTCCTGCGTACCACCCTCCACCCACGGGATTTCTCTTTGTTTTTCAAGTCACTGTGAGCCTGTTCTTTAAAACCTCACCTGGGTCCAGTTTGTGCCCTACAGTGCAAGGTGGACAAGGAGCAGCTGGGTACAGTCCAGAGGAGGGAAATGACTGATCAGCTCACCCTAAGAGTAAGAATCAAGAATGAAGGAATTGAAGTCAGTTAACAGAAAGAAAGGAAAACTAAGGAGAGATATGATAAGTTTCAGTGTCTATAAAAGAATAATGCAAAGAGGATTTAGACAATCTCTTCTGTACAGGGCCTACAGTTACAGTGAGGAATATTCAGGTTATATTTTAGAGAAACCTTTGTACTAACAAAGATACTTCAGCTGTAGAATAGTCTGAGCAAGCGTTCTGATCAGCATTGGGATTAAGCTTTGTCCACAGCTGCATGGAGCTCTCCTGGTCATGAAAGGAGAACAAAAACAGGGAAAAATACAGGGACAAATGAAAACAAATTAATGGATAACTTTGGGGAAAAGAAAGTATGAGGACTAAAATACATTGAGTTCTTTGGCTTAGAGAGATGACTGGGAGACAGTGCAGAGCTTGGACATGTTTACCATGCCTTTTAGACCAACTTTTAGGTTTCTGACTTCTGTCATACATAGAAAACAGCCTTTCTTGTAGTATTCCTACAGCACAGGATGTCTGTGTGCACACAGAGCACTTGAAGGAGAATATGGTGTCTAGAATATCACAGCTGTTTCTGACTTGCACACAAACATACCCAAAATGTAAATTGTCCCACAGTTAAACTTCCAGCAGGTTTCCCTCTCATGTTTAAAAAAAAATACCCTTTATTTTAAAGGGCTTTATTTCAGAGTGAAGATAAAGTAGTTGCATTCCACTGTTATGTTATTATTTGGAAATGCAGTGTATTTATTTAGTTATCTACCTATGTTTAAAGGCAGATGCACATCTATTTTTTATTATTTATATTATTTTTAAAGGTATTTGAATGCAAACCATGTTCTTCAGCTGGGTGGTGTGAAAGAGTCATTACCATATTCCTACCCACAATTGCTACACAAACATTTTTCTGGTTGCTTGCGCAATTTCATCTTGGATACTCAGGTAAGAGCAGAGTAACGTTTGCTTTCGTAGAGAAGAAAACTTCTTGATTCAGATTTTGGGAGATTTGTGTTATACATGAGACTTCTGCTTCCATCAATGTATTCAGTATGCCCACATCCATCAATGTAAAATACAAAAAAATTGGGTTTTTCTGGTAATAATTGGAATAAACACCTTGAAAAGTTATTTCTCAATAGAAAGATTAATGAGGCAGGAACTGTGTGTTTGCTTATCTCCTGCTTTGTGCAGCTGTTTTCCAAGCTTCTTTGTGCATTCAGGGAACTTCTGAATGGCAATTGTATAATGGTATATTTATGCCAGCTGTCTGCTTTGTTAGGAAGTATTAGGGGTTTTTTTAGTTTTCATACTCAGTTGAGTTTATTCAAAGGCAAAATATGCTCTTGATAAAATCAGCTGAAGTCTGAATGTCAAAAAGCAAATTTAGTAACTTAAGCAATGCAGATGAGAAACAGACTGAAGTGGTGCAGCTATTTCTGTTTAAAAATGAAATATGTTTCTCAAATAATATTTTTGTTTCATGAATTGTCTTTTTGAAGGTATATGACCTTCAGTCTCCTGCAGAGTCCTTGAACAGCTTCCCTGGCTGCACCCTGACAGACGGGAGCTGTGAGACCATGGGATCTTCCTCCTGTGGTATCCACGGGAGGTGCCTTGGGGACTGGGGCTCATTTGCGTGTCACTGTTTGCCAGGCTACCACGGTTATCGATGTGATAAAGGTGAACCCTGCTTTTCTGTTTCATTAGTGCTAGGCTGCTACATTTTACAGTACAGAAACTTCAGTTATTTGCAGGTAATGATTGCTGAAGTGATTTTACACTACATTATGTAAAGCCATGGTGCAGTGTAGTTGCCTGTGATTGTTAACGATTTCTTTTCTAATTCCCTTTGAGAAATTCCTTTCTCAATACAGGATCATTTATTTAATCCTGAGGGTGTTTGTGCAGTGACTGTATAATGACATGGCTGCATGACAAATTGTGAAAAAACTATTTTATTTTATTACAATTGTTTGATTTGCATCTGTTTACACTTTCAGAAATATCTAATAACCTAAAAAATATGAGTATGCCACTACCACTTTCTGTGCAGAATCAGAACCATACAACTGGAATTGGAAATCACTGCTCTGTTGGTGTCAGGAAGAGACTCTGCTGGCTTTAAGGAGCTATGCTTTGGGAATAGTAGGTTCTTTAGCTCTCATTGAGCCAAAGATTACACCAGAAAGACAATTATAAAAAAACAGGTTATGATTTGATTGTGGTACTTATACTTGGTCTGCAGTCTCTTGTCTTGGTCAGAGCTGCTGCTACCCCATGTGAGCACTGCAAGGAGCAGCATTAACAGAATCAAGCTGGTTGAGAGAACACCTCTTTGCAGAGGAAATTGAAGCATGAGTGTGACTGGAGAAGCTGTGGAAATAAATAACCAGAGCATGTCCCAAACGACTAATTGTCTCGGGGATCCATGCTATGCATTGCAACTGGTTCCTTTTACTTTCAACTCTTATTATGACATTAGGGGCAATAATAATGTTTCCCTCTCCTCATGAGATGGTTTAAAGGTTTCTCTCCCTTCCAGTGGCCAAGGAGTACAGATTTGAGGCAGGCAGCCACATCCGTTACCAGCTCCCTGTCAGTGTGTCTGCCCGCAGGACGCAGTTCCAGGCCCTGGTGCGCACGCGGCAGCCCGACAGCGTCATCGCCACCATGCTGTCCCGGGGCAGGGATGAGCACATCACCCTGCAGGTGAGGAGCACCCCACACAGACTCTGACATCAGTCCAGAGACAGCTCAGACAAACAGTCACTTGTAAGATGGAAACAGAACAAAAACCTTATGCTGAGCATCAAGACTCTGGAATTTGTTTTATGGGTAGATACATCTGGTCCTTTACTTGAGATATGTCACTACTCAGCTGTGGCATCCCATTGGATTTCAATGCCAGTTGCAGAGAAATACAGGTTCTACACAGAACAGGATGAATAGCGTTGTACTTTTGAACCATATGGCCAATTCTGCGTAGTTCAGACTCTGCCAGGAACGGTGCCTGTGGCAGGTCTAATGATGTCAGGCTCTCAAAGTGGCAGTCTTCTCATTTTTATACACACCACTGAACAAGTCACCTCATCAGCCAAGTTGGTTTGAGCTGTCACTGTAGCTGTGACACACCAGACTCTCAACTATTTGAAATTTGTGTGAGAGAGAGATCAGGATAAAATTACAGTAATTTCATGCCTTCAAGGGACACCCTTTTGACTAAAATTTTGATCGAAACCCAGAAGTGCACCTTATAATCTGGTGTGCCTTATATATGGACAAAGTTCAGAAATTTGCCAACCCAGAAGTGCGAGCTCGCGCAGCCCCGAGCCCAGCCCAGCCCGTGCAGCCTTTCCATTGTGCGATCCTGTTACTAATTTGTTACTTTGTTGCATGTGGATCCTCGCTTAAAAAAAAAGTGTGCTTATAGTCTGGTGTGCCTTATATATGGGCAAAGTTCGGAAATTTGCCAAGAACCTGGAAGTGCGCCTTATACTCCGGTGCGCCTTATAGGCATGAAATTACTGTACTCCTAAGTTGACTTAGATACCACTGAGAGTACATTGCTACCACATTTAGGTTGCCTAGTTCAGTAGCACCTGAAGTATTTTTATATTGCACCTAAATCTACAGCGTAAACATACCCTAAATTTAAACAAATATTTTAAGATTGAAGTTACAGGTCAATATAAAATGCCAGGCAATGACTTTTCTTTCTTGCCATTTGTTAATTATCCACAAGGTTGTTCAGGGACTCTTGGTGGTCTCATACAATCTGGGTGATGGAAACTATTCTATAAGCCTTCCCTCCTACCACATCGATAATGGTGAGTGGCATCACATCACAATGGAGAGAAATGAAAATGAATTTACTCTTCGCCTTTATGAAGGAGGTGGGAAGAGAGAGATTACTAAAGCAGCAGGAATATACAAAGAGATTGTCATTGACCCCAGCAGCTTGGTCCTTGGAAACACCTACCCATTCAATCAAAACAGGAGTTTTCAAGGTAGGAATTCTTGATCTCACTGTTCATAATATGGACCTGTAAAAATAAAGGCATATTGCAGGGAACTTTCTTATTTATATAGAGCCCAAAGCATGCATATTTCCTGCATGAAACTTTGCAACAGAGACAGATAAGCTGTTCTGACCAGGAAAAGTACAGCAAATACACTTACTTACTGGACCTGGAACAATGATGGTCACCTCTTGCCTTGGCTGCAGAGAGTTTGTACCTGGAGATCCAGAAGCTTCTCCTAGATGAACTGTGCATGGCTCCCTGCCTTGGACAGACAGAGCTGGTTCAGTGCATGGTTCTACCCAGTCTGTTTGGCAGCTCTCCTTCCCTCCCAAATACATCTGTTCCTGTGCTAAAAGGAATTTTTATATGTGCATTGCAGAGCACCCACCAAACCCTGTTTTATTACCACAGTATTACTGGGTTTTACACTCAGTCAAAGCATTAACTAAAATTATAAAGGGTTTATTGAATTAGAGCTAAAAATGTGAATTTTTAGCAACTGAGTGGATAAGGTCACAGTGTCTATTAAAAGCAAATCAGTTTCCAGCCTGGAAATTGAGTAGTTCCACAAAGGAGAAATATAAAGAACTGGAAGTTTGGAATGTTCATGGCAGCTCTTTACTCTGAGCTCAGCTGGAAGTTTGGCCTTTGCCTAAACCCACAGTGTAAGTAAAGCAAATCAGCATAGCTTTTGTTGCCAAAGAACACACATCACTTCTGGTTAAACCTGTCTGGTGTCTAAAGGTCACCTCTCTCCCATGCCCTTCACCTCTTTAACCAGGTCCTAGTAAATCCATTCAGAGCAAGCTGGTCATCTTTTCAGCATGCAAAAGTACTTCAGTGAGTAATACAAAAGTGCCTGGAGAGAAATTAAATAGAGTAATAATTTACAATTTAAGTGTATCACAAATTATTTAGAAAAAGATTGTTTTCTATTGCTTTTCTAGAAGTATTGCTATAAATAAAGTTCATGGTGTGAGTTAGGGAGCATATTTTGAATTTTTTATTTATGGGAGTAATAGTGTTTAAGTAAATAAAGAAGTCAAATGCATGAAGATAATTTTAATTAGGACTATTAATGTTGCTGCTAAGTAGCTGAAACTTTAAAGACTTCAAAGTCATAAAATGAACTTAATTAATCAAAGTATATGTTTTCATGCTGAGACATCTTGTGCATACAAAGTTAATGTCACATCTTCAGTACAAGACTGATAGAAGACTCTCACAATTATTTGTAGTTTGCTCTTCATACTATAAAGGTAAACCATAAGCTACAATTTAAAATCAGCCAAACACAATCTTTACTGGTACATTGAAGAATAGAACAGGTTATCCACATGTAACAGATTCTCTACAACACCTGGACTTTTCTATGGAAATCACAGTGGAGGGACACACATTCCACTGACTACCTTAAGCAAAGAGAGGCCCTGTCATGGTTTAACACCGTCCAGCCTCCAGCTCCTCAAAGCCTCTCATTCCCTACCAGCAGGATCAGGGAGAAAATCAGAAGGATAAAAGCTGGAAAACCACAGTTTAATAGGGAAAGCAAAAGCAATGCACACAAGCACAGCAAAACATGGACTGAATTCCCTGCTGCCCATGGGCAGGCAGGTGTTCAGTTATCTCCAGGAGAGCAGGGCCACATCCCATGGAATGGTTAGCTGGGATGACAAACACTTCTCTCCAAACATCTCTCCTTCCTCCTCCTTCCCCTCACTGCATGCCCTGAGCATGATATCACATGGTCTGGAACATCCCTTGGGTCAGCTGGGGTCACCTGTCCTGGCTGTGTCCCTTCCAAGCCTCCCAGGCAGCCCCAGCCACCCCCCCAGCATGGCCCTACAAAAAGCAGGGAAGGCCTTGGCTCTGTGTGAGCCCTGCTCAGCAATGACAACATCATCTCCGTTATCAACCCTGTGTTCAGCACAGATCCAAAACACAGCCCCACACCGGCCCCTGGAAAGAGAATTAAGTCTGCCCCAGCCAAAACCAGCACAGGCCTGCAGCAGCACTTGATTATTGTGGAATCCACTGGGAATCTTGATCTAAAACTTCAGCAAATTCAGTCCAAAAATGAAGGAAAATGTTATGAAAGTTTAAGTGAGTTCAGTCCTGGATTTAAAATTTGATAGCCTGTGTCCTTTGTTAAGCATAAACTGCCAAATCTTACAGCTGCCTCAAATGATTCTTGCTGAATGGTTTTTAAAACTGTCTCTTTGTGCCTTGCTGTAGGATGTATGAAGGATGTCAGATTTAACAACTACAGAATCCCTCTGGACACTCATGGGAAGGAGCTGGTGTCAGTATTGAGTGCTCAAGGCATTAAAGAAGGCTGTTCTTCGGATGCCTGCAGGAATAACCCTTGCAACCAGGAATTTATTTGTATTGATTTGTGGATGAGGCATGAATGCAGGTAATTGTGGAAATAGAAGCACAAACCCCTTCAGAACGAGGTGTGAAAGGGTGGATGTTGAAGTGTGCAGCTTGAAGGCTGGCACTGACAATCTCGTAAATTCCCTGGAACCACAGTGGCACACAAAGCTGCACACCTGCACAGAAGGCAGATTACTGTGACCTTAGAGACACCACCACAGCTGATGTAAATCATCCTGGCTCCAGGGATTCTGGAGCAAATTCAGCTGCGTGTCTAATGGAAACCATTTAAAGAGCAGCAGCAAATCCAGAATGCTTGTAAACCCTGGAACTAGGACAGTGAGGGTGTGTGAGCTGGAGTGGCAGTTCCCTGGCTGTGCTGTGAAGCTTGTGCAGTGTTAATGCTTTCTCTTTTGAGGGTCTGATTTCTTATACTGCTGCAGGCTGTCACCTCTGTTCCCTCCTGGGCTCCTCCAGCTGCTTTAGGAACACCATACTACTGAGCTTGGATTCTTGTGTTTGTGGCTGAGGTCAGGACAACACTAACTCCTGTTGGCTATGGTGTGCAAATGAACACTTTACTGACACACACTTTAATGTTTGCACTCCTGACTGCCACTGTCCACACTCTGTCTGTAACTCTGGAAACTCAAAGAACATAGCACAGCTTATTCTGCCTAGCCAGAACTGCAGACGCCAACCCAGCTGGTTCTCACAAGGATAATCTTGCGGCAAGCAGTAGAACTACCTGAATTCTGAAAGCCCCAGATATAAGGGTCTGAAGGTGTGGAGCTCATGCTATGGCTGCCTCAGGAAAGGCTATGACCTGTCACGATTTCACATAACTTATTCCCAGTAGCTGCTTCAGAAACCGTGCAAAAAGCGTCACCAAAGTGTGTTTCAAAATCTTCAGTGCTGCCAGTCTAACAGTGCCATTCTACCCTGGTGTGTGCAGCTGCCCTGCAGGACACATGATCCTGGAGAACGCCTCCGGCCGGCAGTGCATCTACACGGCGTGCGCTGAGCGGCCCTGCAACTACGGCACCTGCGTGGCCCTGTCCCCCAGCACCTTCCAGTGCCGCTGCCCCGACGGCTACACCGGACGCCACTGCGAGATCACCCTGGCCATCTTCCACAAGGACACGGGCCTGAGCTTCACCTCTCTCTTTGCCATCTGCGTCTGCTTCCTGGCACTCCTAGGTAGCTACAGTAACTACGTCTTGTATTACCTGTGGTGAGCACACGTGTCCACCTGTCTGAGCCACCATCACCTCATCTCCTGCCGAAAACAGCTGAGGGAGACAACTCTGCCTTCGTTCCTTTGCTGTGGTCCCATCACTGATTTCTCATCCCTCTGCGCTTCCATCACTAAGGGAATCAACATTTGTGAGCTATGGAAGGTTTCTCTGCAGTTTTGTTTTCTTCACATTTTCATGTCATTGTTGAGGAGCTGTTCAGATGCATAATTGGAAGCAAATGCAACTGAACAGCAAGAGTGAACATTGATACCAGATAAGTATAGTTTAAAGTACTGCTGAGCATGAAACAGATTTTTCAGTCTAGGAGAAACTTCCTGTCTGATAGGAATACACTGGTCAGGCAGGAGCAGACTTTGCATCTTGCCACTTGTGTCCCAGCTCCTAAACAGCTGATTTTGTCTTCCTCAGCCATTTTCAGGCCTAGACATTGGATCTTGAAGAGGAAAACCACAAGGATCTTACTAGTGAGGAAGGATCACATCTTGGAGTCTTTCTTATTTATTCAAATGTCATGGAAGTTTGTCAGAATAAAGCCACAGGATTTTTCTCCAGGCTGTTAGTGTTAAATCAGTTTCATTCAGAATTTGTATAAGAGTATGGAAATACTATGATTTTCCCCAACTCTGCTAGATAATATGTTTGCCATGCAAATATGAGCAGCAAATTAATGGGAAGCTAAGTGGTACCACAGCTCTTGGAATCCCAGATTGATTATAGATCTTTATGTCAGAGAACTGCAGGGCATGACCTCTGTGTACCCCAGTTTCAGTCCCAAGGTCACTTAGATGCTGCTCCACAGAACTGCTGCCATGTAGATATTCTGTAAGAGATTCTGGTTTCTTTAGTTCACTACACTGGTAATTTATGGTATTCAATGCTTTGAGGTCTTACTCTGAGCTTTTATTGATTTTTATAGAGTTGGTAGCAAGGTGATACACAAGTTTCTATTCATAGCATGTTCAGTATCTGATGTTGAAGCTTGTCAGTTGTGTAAATGCTTTTCAGCATTTAAGAAAAATGTTTAAATTAATGAATGCTAAGGCAAAACGTGCCTGATTCTTGTGTTCTAGTAAATTATCTAAAAGTAATTTCCTCTTCTCTCTTGTGTCTTCTTGTGTTTCATTTGTGTGTAATTGCGTCTGTTACTGTCAACATGTCACTACTTCTTTGTCCCCCTCTGTAATACATTTTCTCTGACAAAGTTCAACTCCACATGGGACAGAGGCAGGTCAGACACTTGGTCTTTAACCAACTTCAGTTGGGCTTTAAAGAGTGTTGCAAAATGCTTTTTAAAAGCTTTTCTTCTTCCGTGTTTGATGTTCACCATACTGGACAGTGCAAACCCCAGACATTTGCTGAGAAGCCCAAAGTGCAGCTGTGCTGGCCCTGCCAGTGCTCTGGGGTTTACTGGTGCCTGCATCACCTGTGCTCTGCTCCTGTGTCCCCACAGCTCTGCTCAGCGCCGGCTTCCTCTGGGCTCACTGGAAGACACGCAAGGCTCTGCACGAAGGCGTTTACCACGGATCTGCTCACCCTGAAGATCTGGAGGACATCAGGGAAAATATCCTCAACTACAATGAAGAAGGGGGTGGGGAGCAAGATGAAGTAAGGTTCACTGTTATGTTACAATTAAGAGGCGATTGATGCCTCACCATGCTAAGGAAAATGCATTTTGTACTTTGTCCTCAGCCTTTGTTCTACTGATTCAGCCCTGCAATTGGCAGATGAATTATTTAGAAGGATCTGTACAGGAGGGTGCATGTTTCCTAACCAGAGATAAGTGCCTGTCCATTTTTAATTTGTCTTAGAGCCAGTGATCCTGAGTGCATGTTGAAAGGAGCCTGTAGGATGAGCTTAGCTGGGTTTGGTTTCAGAAGACATTGAGGTTCTCAGGGCTCGTTTGTGATGGAACTCCAAGGGCTTGCAAGAGCCTGGTGTGACGGTGCCTCATGGCCAGGCTTTTCCAGAGAGTGCTCCCAAGAGCAGGTGTTCACATCTCCCTTGCTGGAAAGGGGAGGTGATGAACAGGCTCCTCTGAGTCCCTGGGACATGTGGTAGTTGTGGAAGAACCTTTCTGCATTTTTGTGTTTAGGAGATAAATACCCCATTGAATACACGCTGTTTATACTTACAGTGGAGCAAATTATACCCGAAGCAGGTATTTTTAACATTCCCGCTTTTATAAGGTTTTCACATGTCAGTGAAGGCAGAGCTTTGAAGGAAAACTGTGATTGTTATAAACAAATACTCTTAATAGATTATTTACTGATCTGTAGATGCTTTCTATGTTTATAAAAGGTAAGAAACTTCATTGCCAACTGTTCATTTCATGGATTCAAGGGGTGGAGTGATTCTGCAGAGGTAATAATAGTCATGCTGCCAGTGTGATGGCCCACAAAAAGTCAGTGATTTAAAAATATTCTTTCTTGTAGAGCATCCTTATTTTCTTGGTGAATTAGTGGGAATGTAATAAACACAGACATTTCCCATGTGATAACATAGACAGCTATAAATCCTTTTCCTTAATCAGATTAACTTCCTCTGCAATATTTTGCAATTTTATACCCAGAAGGTCTCTTTGAGGAAATCTACAGTTACCGTACGACATGTTTAATTACTTTTGGAGAGTTCTTAAAATACACTCCTTATTTTAAGCAATGGAATCAAATTACTGTCTTGAGGATCTCCATCGGAAGAGATCTATTACTGTTACTCTGCCTGATGAAACAGTGCTTGGAGTGAAGCCTCTGGGTTCTGTGTACTCTTCCTAAATTATTCAGATTTAACAGTCGCTGGGATTGCAGTCCAACTTTTAAGCTAAAACATAGTGTTTGTCTAGATTTAAAAAGCCAAAGAAACAAACAAACCAGCCCCCCAAATACCTAGATTACACCACCTTAGTTGTGTTCTAATGTTACCTCAACAAAAGGATCATGAGGCTGCTTGGGTAAGAGAGTTTCATTTTTGTAATGTTTGTGGATGGTAGGGCTGTGGGGACAACAGCTTGTCATATGAAAGAATTTCTGCAGCTGAAATAAACAAAAATTTCCCCCAGAGAAATTGGAAACTCATGTAAATTGCAAGAGATCATTGTTTGAGTACACGCTGAACTCCACTGACCACCAGATGTTGTTGAAAGCCAGCTCTGGACTCAGAGACAGGGCTTGAGCTGGGTTTGTGGATGGCAGCCAAGAAGGGTTTATTATCGGAAGAAATGTATCATTTTAATGAACAATTAGTAGCAGTGAAGGATGCTTTTAACATCACTCAGTTCAGTAAAGGGATGATCCTCAAGTTTGTATAGGAGCAAGCTCGTGTTTAACTAGTGTCTGATGAAAAGTTGCTCCGTGTCATGGATTCTCCTGGTATCCATGCTCAGAGTGGGGCTGGACTGGGGCTTGCATGAATTTAGGACATGCATAAAGCAGGAGGGATCTGGGCTGCGTGTCTCAGTGCTCATCACCAACACTCCTCAGTCTCTGGAGGAATGGGAATAAGCAGCTTCTGTCCCAAACCCCATCCCGCCACTTAGGCAGATTCTTGATTCCAGGTTAGGGGGGAAGGGGGTTAAGTTGTTCTCTATTTCCAGGAGAAATTCAAAAGCTCACTGAGATTACCTTGGTTGATCTCTTCTACCATGGTTTTGAACAATCCCATGTGCTGGAGAACTAAAGAAATCTCTTGGGAAGTGCTGATTCCTCATCTCTGTCACTGATGGTGCCTGTTCCCATGAATAGTATTAGCAATACAAATAATTATTTGTTTGCTCTAATGAATTGTCTCCCACCACCTGTCTGCACTCTTCTTTGGCTGTAAATCAGTCCAGGGACGCAACCTTTGGGTTGTAGGGAGGTGAAAGATGCTGAGGGACAAGACTTCTGATCAGTGAATGCCATTAACTGTTGGCATTGGCAGCTTTGTGCCAGAGGTTGTGGCACGATTCCCAAAGAGCTCTTACTGCAGCTGAGCTGGGAGGGCATTAGTGACTTTTTCAGGAGTAGGTAGTTTTACTTGGCTTTTACAATTGTTCCACTGTCACCTAATTAGGCATTATTCCAGAGACTGGTAAAATTTTATCAAAAATCACAGTAGATTGTTTTTTTTACTCCTACTGCAGAAGAATTTCTTTAACATGCTGTTTTTGAATACCCCTTCTCACGTCTTCTGCCACCCTTGTGGGATCAAGTCCAGTGATCAAAAGATACTCGGTTCTGAATTTCAGAACTAAGATTGGGGCATTTCAGTCAGGTTTATTTAGCTTTTGGTATGAAATCAGACTTGATTCTGACTCTCACCACAGCACTGCAGAGTGCACAGCTGTTCCTCACAGCTTTTCTCAGGTGCACTGCAGGTGGCAGAGTTGGCAGAACACCCAAACCTTCAGGAGCTCACAGCGAACGGACTGACTCGGGATCGTTCCTTCTTTATTCCCAGCAGAACGTGAACTTTTGGAACGCACAGAGTATTAATTCCACGTGCCCGATTTCTCCCTGCAGGACGCCTACAACATGGCAGAGCTGCAGGTGTCCACGCAAGGCAGCCCGGCGTGCTCCGTGCCCAGCAGGAAGGAAGGAGCGGCGCAGCAGCGGCATGGCGCCGTGAGGGCGCGGCCCGCGCTGCCGGGGAGCGCGGCGCTGGGCCCGGCGCTGCTGTGGGAGGCCGGGCGCCGCGCCCCGGCCCTGCCGGAGGACTCGCTGCGCGTCTTCTGCACCGAGGGCACCGGCTCCAGCGCCGGCAGCCTCAGCTCCCTCAGCTCCGCGGGGCTGGGCGGCAGCGCTTGCGAGGATATCCACGAGTGGGGACCCAAGTTCGAGAAGCTGAGAGAGCTGTACTCGCACAGAGAGGCAGGAGACCTGTAGCTCCTCAAGGCTGCTCTTTTCACTCCTAGAGACGAAGGTGAGGCACAGTTTTTATACTCCTGCTCTGTATTACCCCCATCCGGCCTTTTTCTCTCGTTACAACAGGGATTCAGATTCCTACTAAGGAGGCACACTTTGCAGTAGGTTGAAAAATAAGTAGGAGCTAATCTTGTGATGTATACTTACTGGGAAGAACAAAGAGAGAATCTGGGGTACACAGTCATTCACAAACTATGGTTAAGAAGTATATAGAAGAAGTATTTTCTATCACTGAAGTAACGCTGGACTCTTGAGGGATCCAGTGCACACAGCCTGAGGTATGCTGGAGCTGAGGGAAGCATGCTGGGTGTGCTGTTTCTGGTGCTCTAACACTTATTTGCAGAAAAAACACCTTGTCTTTTTCTCATGTAAATGAAGTCCGTGGTGTGTTATATCCCTCTTGTATCCCACAGTGGCCCAGGACAGCCCTGCTCACTGAACACAATGCAGGTGCCAGTCCAAGGGCACAGGTAAAGGGAAGAAGCAGAAGGATGAACTGGAACTTCAGGTATACTGTGAGGAAATCCCTTTATGCAGCCATACAAGGGCAGAAAATGGATTTAGGCATAACACGTGAACCCAGCTGTTTACAACTATGTAATTTTCCCAAGGAAAAGGCTAAGTGTTCTAGCTACATGCCTCAAAGGCAGCTGGTCGAGAATTTCAGTAGCAAACACACAGTTCACCACACTCTCTAAACTGCTAAACTGAGCCTAAATCAGTCTGAACTGTGCACTTTGCATCTACTCTGTCACTCATGTTTTGTTAAATCTCCTTTGATAGAAGTATTGCAGGACATATCTGGGGACAGAGAAACACAGGGAAAAACTAACAGCAGTACAGGGGGTGGAATATTGTGCTTTAAATTAATCAGTCTATTTTTCAAACCATTTAATGACCAGCTACTCTGATGGATTTTTCTTAAACTTAACAATGTTTGGAAGAGAGAAGGTGCCACTGAAATAATTTTTTTTTAAATTGAGACCACTTGTACAGATAAATGGAGTACAGGGCAGCAAACTCAAAATCTTAAGCTGTGCTGTTTCTTCTATGTCTCATATGTAAATTATATCTATTATAATAAAACTATATGTAATATGTACATTATTATGAGCTAATAATATGAATATATCATTGTTTCTAATATTTTGTTTCATTAAAACAAAGTATGAAACAATGTATTTTAACACACATTCAAACTGCTTTGCTCACAGCAGCTTGTTTTGGGAGGTCTGGCTTTTATTTTTACACATCTATTAAAACCTATAAGTAGGTGAATGCTGTCTGCAGGCCAGCTCAGTTTGCACGTTTCCCAAATGAGAAATGTTCACACAGTACCTTGTTCTCATGTGCATTTGTGCCACTCTCTGGAAAATCTTGAGTGCACCATTAAGCACTGGTTACACACTGCAGGTGGCGGGCATTGTCGTCTGGAAGACCTAAATCTTGTTTTTACTCACACACACATCAGAGTCTGTGACTTTGTAATTTTACTGACACATTTATTTGCCTGGGGGGAAGCCTTGGCTGAAATATCTTGCAGTGTTCACCAGTTCAGTGTGCCAGCTCCTATATTCCATGATCCCAGCAGTCACAAGCAGGATATGCAAAATGAACTAAATATATATTATGCACAGAAATCTATTCCTTCCTGAAAGAGCAATAATTTTGTCTACATACCTTGTGTTCTTCCCAAACCTATGGACATGCTGTTGCTTTGGCTGGTTTTAATTTAATTTCATATGAAAGCTCCTTGAGGCCAATACTGTCTTTATTTGTCTGTGAAATGTCCTGCCTATCTCAGGCACCATGTAAATAATAAACCAGCCTTCTGTCCTGTGTGTCTCTGCCTTGTTTGTGTTTAGGGATGACTAAAGGGTGGACTCTGTTGAATTGTTTTTCTCTCTCAGTTTTGATCAGATAGTTCACAGATGCAAGTCATGGGTCCTGTGCTGGCTGAAAAGTTCCTGCTGGTGGGCTCAGGATCCAGTTATCCACCCAAAGAACACTTTGGGGTTTCCCCAGGGGATGAGGCTTTGTCCAAACTCTTCTTCCATCCCTGAGAAACTGGACTGGTCCCTGGGTAAAAGACGATGTGCCCAGGAACCCTGTGGGTGACAAACATGGGTCACACGGAGCTACCGATGTTCTGATGTCTCAGTGCTGTTCCAAACGTTGCTGCCCTGCTGCTGCTTCCTTCCTCCTTATAACTGTAGCCCGACTTTCTAACAACATGAAAGCAACATGCCCCAGAGCCTCGGAGCTGCCTCTGCATTCACAGTGAGCACCACCTTCTACAGAACATACAGAATACAACAAAAGGGCATGAACCATTTCCAAACTGCTCTAGGAGCTTGTGTTGATACAATCTCAGTAATAGGACACACTCATTTGCAGCTGTCATGCCCTATTAAAGCCTACTCTTCCTCTTTCCAGAGTTTACTAATTAGTTCATTTAATTTATCTATTTTAATTTGCATGCTCTTTTAATTACTGTGCAATTGCTGAAATCATATCCTCACTTGTTCTGCATTTGCACAGACATACACAAATATTTCAGTGCCTCTGCAGAAAGGCTTATCCCAGGGAGAAAGGCTCCCAGGGAGAACAGCTGGCTGTCCACAGAAAGCTGTGCCATGGGTCAGGAGGGAAGGAAAAATACTGAATAAAAAAACCCCATTGGGTCCCTAGGTAGTGGGATTTTCAGTAATCTAGTACTTTTATTAATCTTCTTCCATGTTCTTTACAGACTTTAAACATATAGTAAGAACATTTTATTTAGCATAAAATGTTTATAAAGGTCTGAAATTCAAATAATCGTGTGGATATTAGTATTTAATCTGGCTGCCTGTCAACTACGTTAATCTTTGTGGTTTTCCCCTGTTAAAATAACATTCCAAGTACATAACATGGACCCAAGCCATAGGAAAGCTGATTGTCCTTTGGTCTGACCTACTGACCAGCAGGTTTAGGAGGGAAAACAGGGCTGTAAAGAAGCAGAATTAGATGGGCAGAAGAAAGTCGAGCATTTTCTTCATTACAAGAATGCTAAAACCCATGGCCATCTCCTGGGGATTTAAAGGAGGAGGTTCCCTGGAGCCCAGAATCCCCTCTATGCAAAAACACCATGTGAGGCTCACAAGCCATCAATTAGATTAATCCCTAATTAATGCTGGTGACAAACTCCTCCCAGCGCCCTTTAGACCAGTCCTACACATGGGCAGTTTTATCTCCAGCTCTGCACATACTGCAGCTCCTACCACAAGTCACATCAGGACATCCTGCTGCACATACAGCCCTTGAAATGTGCTTCTTCTCTCCCAAAGAATGCACTTCTCTGTTCATCAAAATACTAAACTTGAGCTACAATGTGCAAACAAGCAGGTCTCTGTTGGTCAAAGCATTTAATATGTGATTTTACTGAATATATAATACACTTAATAAAGAAATGATATTTGTTTAAATGGGTATACTGCCTCAGTCTACTGCCCTTACTGCAGCTGACATGCACAGGGTGATAACTGGTAAAAATCATGGCTGGTACCTTTAGCTTCTAACAGAGGAAGCCCAGTGAGCTGTTAAAAGACAAAGGTGATTCTAAAGTCAGTGCTACACACACTATAAGGAGCTTGAGAAACCAAAACTTTCTCATGAAAAATATTTTGCTTTCCTCCATAGGGACTGAAGCAAAGCTGATTCCAAACCAGGTTTTTCTCAACCCATCCCAACATAAAAACAAGCAAAAAAAGTGACTTTCAAATTACACAATTTATTTAGTATCCAATAGTCATAGCATCTTTTTACAACAACATATTATAAAATAACTATGTTAGATCCCACCAGCAGAAGACTGAAACAAGAAATGGAAATACACTCATGGATCTGAAAGGCTTTTCTCTCCTAAAAATGTCCTCGCTCTTTGTTAGCATTTTGTCTCTGCAACCTAAAAAAAAAAAGCAATTTATACCACAACCCCACTGATCACATGCAGCACAAAGTCCTTGTGGCTACCAAGGAGCCCACAGGAGGAGCCCTGTCCCTGCCATTCCCACTGCTGCTATCAATGAGTGGCTACCTCAGGAACGGGAGGTGCAGCCCTTCTCCCCCAGCCCCTCCCAGGCCTTGGCTCAAACTGGGGCAGGGAGGAGCTGCTCCCTCTGAGCTGGAACTGCTTCTGGTCCTCAGCACTTGGATTTACTGTTTGAACAGCCTAGTGGCTGAATGCTGCACTGCAGTCCCTGGAATATCCCTTAGTGTCACACCTTTCTGATAATCTCTCAGAATACATCTTTCTGTCTAAAAAACCCCAAACAAACCAGTTTGCACTTGGTAGTTTCTATGAACATGTAAAATTTCTCCTTTGGCCATACTAGAGACTGCATTTTTGAAATTAGTCTGTTTCAAAGGAATTACTGTTCCAGTCAGGATTTTTTTAGTCTCAGATGTTATCTACAAGTAATTTCTGAAGACAACAGGCTATCACTGGGCCTAGGAATCCCTCCCCTCCACTAAAGGAAAGTTACTCTACCTTTCCAGAAAGATCCAATTGCATTCTAGAAGAAGCCATAAGAGCCCAGACATCTTTTACCTTTTGTGTGCTTGTTTTCAATTACTGAAGGCACTCACTGAGGGATTCACTGACCCAGGCTTGCAGCAAGAACCACCATGCATCATTAGAGGCCTAATTAAAGTTTTAATACTGATTATTTATTATTGTATTATGTTAAACTGCAGTGGTCTTCAACCTCATTAAAGGATACAGGCTAGGAATTACTCAGGAGTTTCAGTAACAACCCAGCCCCTGTCAGAGTGTGATTTAACACAGCCTGGCTACAGCACAGCCTTCTGTGCCAGAGAGAAAGGCAGAAGGATGTTCAACATTGTTTAATGAGTATTTACTGAATATAAAATTGTTTGAGCATGTGACATAACCATCTCCATCTCTTCAGTAATTTACCTTGGTACAACTGAAAGGGAAAACACTTAAATCATTTGGAATTGGAGCCCAGCTCAGTTGTGACAGCTAATCTCATTACACATCTTGATTAAATTAAATGTGGAGTTTGCTATCTGTAGCACTTTAAGTTTCCCATCATTAGAAATTAATTGCAATGGTAATTACTATAACTGAGTTATTTGCACAGGCCACAAACACTCTTATAGGTGTTCAAATGTTAATTCAACCTGGGCCTAGAGGCACTTGATTATTACAATTTAAGAAACAAATGAGCCTAGGGGATGTCTAATTCAAGATGGAGAATACTGTGAGGCTTCCAAATCTGATTTCTGATTTCAATCAAAAACCAAAGCAGTGCTAAAAACATAGCAAAATCCATGTGGTACCTTCAGAACATTTAGAAATCTGATACAAATCACAAAGTTCAGGCTGGTAAAAAGACAAAGGATACAAACAAATCACAAAATTCTCAGCATTGAGGTCTGGCTTTCCTTAATCGTTCATGTAATTTTAAAATACCTGTAGTTTCTGTTTTAGGCTAAAGAACAAGGACACAATGATTTTGTGGTAAAATATAGAGCTTTTTGTCTGAAATAATACAAAACAAGGCTCTACTATCTGAAAGTATTTGAAATACTGGTTTCCTGCTGACTTAGAGAAGAGTTTTTCTTTTGTTCAATTTTGCTATCCTAGAGGGATTCACACAAGGAAAAAAAGGATCTCCTGTAGTTCAGAAAGTATATACAGGAAAGTGTTGTGACAATACAAACTGAGAAATCTGGATTTTTGTTTGTTCTGAGTATTTTACAAGGATACAAACATGCAACATGTATCAAGCATGCTCCAGCCTTTTTTCTCACTAGAAATACGGAACACTCCATCATTAAACACTTAATTTTATAAACCAGTTTGTTTCTGATCAATAAAAATGCTGGACCAAAGATTAAAGATTTTTCTTCAAAATTGTTTGCTTATTCTGCACTCACTGATTCTGCAATGACACTCACAAGACTGGAAACTCATATCCGCATACATTCCCAAAGAATTCAAAAAGAGGCACTGAAAGAGCACAAGGATCTGTCAAAAAGGATCAGACTGTAAGACAAAAATTCCTTTTGTGACTATTTTTAGGATTCACAAAGGCAATGCTTACTCAGGGCAGGAGCAGCATGGGCTGCTTTCACTGAATCTCTACATTTGAGGGAAAAATCTGAACTGCTGAGTGGATTCACAGGCAGGCACTCAGCAGTACTCCCACAGGCTGCTGCCTTTGTGTTCCCATCAGTTGGAACTGGAAAACAATTACAACCTAATATTCTGAGGATCAGAATATATAATTAAAATGGTCCCCGCTAGCATTTATTAATGAATTTATGAAAATTTCGGCAACATCAATAATGTTATCAAAATTAAACTGTCAAAAAAACCCCTATCACAGTAATTAAACAAGAAACCATTGGTATAAAATGTCTTACAAATGTAACCTGTTTGTAAACGTCATCTGCATTTCCTAATGTGGGTCCTAGCAGTGAAATACTGAACTTGAAGTCATTGAAGTAATGGTTGGAAACATTATTTATGCTTGGCAAGTTTGTAAACATGGAATGTTTTGTTTTGAAACACCCTGGTGAAGTGCATGGTGTAAGAAGGAAGGTTTTTTTTAATTTCCTCACAGAAGCGAGGATACAATGAAGGTTTCAAATCAGGTTCATTCTCTCCCAAGCCATCCATGATCTGCAATGAAATGGAACAGATATGTGAATTTCTTTAGCCAGTTCACAATTACAGGCAATAACAAGTTCATAAAAACCTCCACAGGACATTCACAGGGTCCAGCTGGCCAGGTTTGTTCACAGTATGAAACAAGTGGGAGGAAGAAAAACAGCTTTAAACCAGTAAGATTTAAAGAGTATTGTCTCTAAATGATAAAGCTGCTTTGTCTGTGTCAGAGGTCTTCTGTATCTGCTTGGGCTTGTGCAGCCTGCTCTGGCTCTACCTCAGCCCCAGAAATACCTGAGAACTCCCCTGACACAGAGTGGTAACAGAACCACACTGCCTGAGGGAACTGAAGATCTGAGAGGGAACTCTGCTTGTGTCCTCCTAACCTGGAGCTCATCAGGAAGTGATTACTTATCCTGCCCAAGCTGAAATTCCCACTTTTTTATTCTCAAATACCCTTAAAATCAAGCAGTGTTAATTTGGCCATTCTGAGAATGTCTACAGGCACCAGTACGTTTTCCTTCCCACAGTGCAAATATGCAAATATGCTACCTCAGATCTTAGTAAGTGGGTTTCAGAGTGAAGTCAAGCAAAATGTTTTTTGTTCCTTGATCTTGTCAGTAACACTCACATGGCCATTGGCTACATCCAGCAGGTCACGCAGGCGGCAGCCCCGGCTGTGCCTCCTCTCATAGCAAATGCTGTCCTCCAGGATCACGTAGTCCGTGCCAAAGGAGCGCAGGATTCTGTGCACGTCACCGGGAGAGCGCTTGGCATAGATCTGGTAAATCTGGAGAGCAAGGAAAATTAGCTTCAACACACACCACAGTGCCACTCACTGTTGCTTTGTTTGCTCTATCGTGACTCCTCTATCTTGAGCCAAACAAAGAACAGACTGAGAAACCATGTGAATTAAGTTTTATAGAAACAATCTAGAAATGCTTCATTCAGTGGCCATGTAGAGGTGTGTATTACGGTGAGGATGCTGCTGGCTACACAACACTGGATGGTGCTTTCAGGCTTTGAGAATGCATCAAGTCCAGAAAAGGGTAGGTGAAAACAGTCTCCCCAGCTCTGTGTGCAGTTTCTCAGGGTGGTTTCTGTATCAAATGCTGTGTGCTGCCCTGGAAACTGAATGGAGTTACCAGGGAATGCTCCACGTGGGCTTAACCAGGATCTACTGATGCCACAGCAGCCAAACCAGTGCCCTTGGGACTGACTGGGTACCCAGGTACAGAGCTACTCAGACACTCACCAGCGGCCAAGAGTGAGTCAGGAGATCCCCAAGCAGCTAAATGCTGCCCTGTGCCTGGCAGTGAGTTGCTCAGTGAGTAAAACATGAGATGCCTTTTGCAGTGTGCCATTAGGACATTACTGTTTTCTGGAGTGGAGTTGGTGACATAGGCAGGGATTACTTAAAAAAATCAGAAATCTCTTACCTGCTTTGTTCTCTCTCTCAGATTCTTATCCTCATAGTGGGGATGGTTGGTTAAGGTCCGTCCAGTGCACAGTTTGACTCCTGCCAACAGCTGCATGCTCCCAGCAAACACTGCTGTGTTTGGAGTGTTTGACCTAAACAAATGTTGGTAAGTCTGAGGAAGTCTCTGCAGGGGTATTTTTGCAATGCTTGTGACAGATCAGAAGGAAAAAAAAGACTGGCAAAAGTATTTTTCTGCTTCTCCTCTTTCAGAGAGCAAACTGTTCAAGCAACTGTGTTTTCTTCAAATGCCAAGTGGATAAATTATGATAATACTCAACTGCAAATAAAAATTTAGTAAGCACTATGAGGAAATCTAAGGAAAACAAGATCCTGACAATTTCAAACTATTTCTATATTTCATATATTTCTCAGGTTCATAAAGCCTCTGAATATTTATAGGTTTCTATATTCTAATTCTTTTAATATTTCAAGAAACTTATTGTGACTTAGGTTCTTGTCTGATACATATAAGGTACTTTATATAAAATGAATTATTTAATCTGAATGGCAAAACTTTCTGTTCCTGGCATTCATCATTCACTTGGAATGAAAACTTTGTTCCATGAGACATTAATCTTCCTATTCTGACAACTGTGGGAGAGAAACTATGAAAAAAACCACCCCAGTTGCAAAAAGCTGTGGCAGGGGGATGGAGAGGATGCCAAAATAATGCTGTCATTTATTGCTACTGTAACCTTTGAAATTCCAAACAGCAGTTCTGTTATCTCAGGATCACTCAAATAGCAATAATGAAAAAATTATCTTTGCTCACCTTCTTCCCAACAAGTTTACAATCTAAAATGTTTGCAAAGATGCAACAGAAGGGCAGAGGAAAAAGAAAAGAGTAGAAATTCCAGGCAATGGACACTCTCACCAGCAGGCTAATTGAAACTGGCCTAGTATGCTGTAGTGTTTTCTAGTGCTTAGTAGGTACATAACCACGGAAGGGTCTGTGTGCTGCAGAAAGCAGCACAAATTAAATCAACTAAAATGAAATTAGAATGTGAATAGGTGCCTAATATCCTCATGCATGCACTGAAGTATTCCAGTAACTGTGACACTTTGAGATGCATGTCAGGGAACCTTTGGAAACTGCAGCTACAGTCGTCTTTAAGCTTGAAAATATGGAGAGACAAGTATTAAATTTTACTATCGCCTTTCAAGAGATTATGCTTATTAATAATTACAACCCCTTCTGAAAAAATCTTGTACTGGTACATTAATCTCATCTAGGAAGTCAGAGATTGTATTTTTAATAGGCCAGTTTAACTTTACTGATAGACTAGTCCTTCAGCACTTTATAACACCAGTTTCATAAGAAATTATTTATTACTTAAAATATTCAAAGCCACAAGTGTCCTGAAGTACATGTTCCATTAAAAGAAATTAATTGCTGTTAGAATTTAATACTATGCAAATGGGATGGCCCTGACAGGCTGTCAGCCAGGACTCATCCCTGGAGCTGTGGGAAAGCACAAGTCTGTAGGACTAAGCTGCAAAGGACAGGACTGGGCTGGACTCACTGAGGAACTGGGGAGAGCTCAGACACCCAAATAAAAATGATGATTCTTAAAGCATCTTCAACATATTTCTGTGTTTGTTGCCTGGGCCAGCCAACTTGTAATGTGACAAGTAGATTTCTGTGCTTGTTCAAGATTAGTTAAAATTTTAAAACCTGACTGGCCTCACCAAGGCCAGCTCTTCTGACTGCAGATTTGCATTATAATGGGCTCTGCAGCAGACTCAAACTTTCTTAAACCCACTCACACAGCCCCTCCCAACAAGTAACAAAGGCAAAACCACAAGAAAAAAAGGCAAACTAACAAGAGCCAAACCAGCCTGCAGGCTCTTTTCTTAGAAAAGAAAGCTAAAGGGTGATAGTGCCCTTTATCAATAACGTACTGGTAAAAATGCTTGTCAAAAATGTCGACTCAGGTAATACACTGAATTGGAAGTGACCCACAGGGCTCATGCAGTCCAACCCCTGTCCCAAAATCACCCAACAATCCCCCCTGTGCATCCCTGGCAGCACTGGCCAAACGCTCCTCGAGCTCTGGCATCCTCGGGGCTGTGCCCATTCCTGGGGAGCCTGGGCAGTTCCCAGCACCTCTGGGGAAGCAGAACCTTTCCCTGAGATCCATCCTAACTCTGCTCTGGTCACATGGAGCAGATATTGGAACTGCAGCCCCCAGTGAATCTCCCCTCAGAAAATGGATCATGGAGAAGATTCAGGGTTCCATTCCTCTCTTTTCCAAAAGCTTAATTCACTCCTGCCCAGAAGGGGTGAAATACAGCTGAGCTGCATTCTTTAGCAGATAGAAAGAGTTTTGCCAGCACTTCCTGCTCTCCCTATACTTTGAAGACCATCTAGTGACTCTTGCTTGCTTTTCAAATAACTGCCTTAAGTGCTTTGGTCTGGGGTTGAGTTTAAAATCTGGTGTTCCAGGTAAAGGCAGATGTGGCCCTGAGATTTACAGGTTTGAAGTCCTAGGAAATGATACTCCTTCAGACACATCACTGTCCATGTTTTACTGGCCAGCTCAGATGTTCCCAGAGCAGCAGGAGCTGCTGGAAGCCCTCTTTGCCTGTGCTGCACTGGCAGTGCCCAAGAGCACAAGTGCTGGATTTCAGTGTCCTGGCAGAAAGCTGGGAGGTGACACAAAGACACAGGCAGTGTCCGCCCCCTCCAATTCCCTCCCCAAGATCTCTTGGGGGTGCCACTGCTGACTTCTGGGAACACAGCAGTGCCAAGGAGCGTTCCCAGGGCCAGTATGGTTCCTGCATCCCAGGAACCTGCCCATGCCCTGCCTGAGCCAGGCACTACCTGCAGGGCTCTGCTGCCAGGGCATCTCCTGTACTGCAAACCCCTGAACGACACTTCTCTATTACACAAAAACCAAGCAATTTTTACAACTGTCTGAGCAAATGATGTATAAAATGAAAGGATAATTTGTTTTTATAGCTCTCTGCCAAGCTCATACCACACTGCCCAACCTGCAAACAATTTATTCTCTAGGAAATGTCACTAAATAATGACAAGGACTTAAAGGTCAAACTGATTTACATTATATAATTTAAATGCCATTCCAAGCAGACCTGATGGCATTTTGAACAAATAATCTCATTTATTTTTGAAGCTCTGAGCTTTCAACAAGTTAATTACAGCTGAGCTAATGGGTAAACTAAGCACTATATTACAGTGTAGGAACCTTTTCTTTACCTTACACTTCAGAATTCAGAGAATTACATAAATACTAAAGAATAACTCATTAAAAATAAAAGGGTTTTACAGGAAGTACTTGCACAGACTCTGAAAGTGGTAATAATTCTTCCTCTTGAACTGCTAAAGAATTATTGTGAACTGGTTTTAGGAAGCACTAAGGAAGAAACTGCCATTGCAATTACAGGCTACATCATTAGAAATAAAATGGCTATTTCTAGTAGAAGTCCTCCAGAGTACAGGTATTTGGCTTTCAAAGCCATAAAATCTGCCAAGTCTCAGATTACTCCTTTACTAGTGCCTGAGTATGGTATGAATCAACAAAGAGAAAGGATTTGAGAAAAGGAGCTTCTGAGGAATATGCCATGATAGATTTTTCTTTTTCTTTAAAAAAAACCTTTTTTATTTGCAGAATGCAATATTAAAATATCACAGGTTTAGCTGCAGATGATAGGCAGTAAAGCATATTCAGTCACACTGTCATGGTTCTTTTTTTTCCCTCTGGTTCGCAAAGACTGAAAAATGCAAAAATAGAAAACGACAGCCACAAAGAAAGAGCAGCAAATGCGTACTTTTGAGTCCCAGCTTCACTTTTAAGCATGCAGATTATGCTGACATAAAGGAGTGCACCTACACACCTACTTCTCAGACACTCTCAAGTTCATGCCTGAAATTTACTCACGTCTGTCCAACAAATGCCCAAGAATTCATGAACGAGAATTTTTAAAAAAAGTGTAATATTGCCTTTAAAGTCTGGAACATGTGTTGATTTCAGTGTGATTACCCTTGAAAATCAGGAACGTAAGTAATAGAATTAAACTTTAAGGCTGTCTTGAAATTAAAATATAGCCATTAATATAAACTAGTATAATTTAGTATAAATTACTAAAGGAAAGAACCACCGTTGAAACACCATGAGTGTTTCATTTGCATAACCTTAGGAGCTTTTTGGAAATTTGTGGGGTTTCCACTAATATACAAATTTGCCTGCTTGTCCCCACATCAGGTTCAGGTACAGTTTGACATCCAACAATGCTCTGCTGAATCTCAGTCTCAGTTAACTTTTCCATTGTTTTGGCTGTTGGCCGAGATTTCTAAGAATTTCTTCTGTGAGTTTTGGCAACTGCTATTGAAATATTCCACAACTGTAGACAGATTTCCCCTTTAAAGGCAGAAGACATTGCTTCTTTAACACTTACCAGGAGTAAACAGAGTAGGGAAGTTCACGCTATTGATTTGCTCATTCTACTGATACTCTTCCCCATCTCACAAATAAGCATGTTGTTCCTGTTGTCTTAGGGAGAAAGACCAAAACTAAGAATTTTAATGTACCTCCCAGCTGGGAACAGAGCTGTGAACTATGCTTGGAGCACTGGATTCTTGACTTTTTGTAGAAGAAAAAGCTAAGAAAATGTGATGGTGGGTAGGAAAAAAGCAGGAGACTGGGATATGCAAGATCATTATGTAAAAAAATTGTGCTCTGCAATTGTACAGATACAAAACAGTAGATCTTCCTGGAAATGCTATGGCAATTTTAGTGGGAAGAGTAAGAAATGCATCTGCAGACACTTCACAGGGGACAGACTAATATAGCTGGCCATTATTCAGATTGCATATTTGGACAAGTTAATATGCATTTAGAGCTAAGTGGACAGAACGGTTTTCTTGATGTGAAGAGATTGCAAGACAGATGAGTTATTCCTAATTCACTGCTATACATGATAAATTAGAGATTTTCATACTGAATTTTAATAATGAATGATTAGTTCCTGACACCAGCCTTGACAGGTCATTAGCTACAGCACAACTATCAAGTGTTAGTATTGTAAAAGTGTTCTCTTACACATCAAACTTAAGAAAGTCTGTCCCACTTTGAGAAACCATAAATTTTGTTGACTGGTATTTAAAGCATAGATAATTAACTCTTCTTCATAGGAATAATATTTCTAAACACAATAAATTCTAAGTAGAAAAAGAACTCTGTCTGTCATGACATGGAATGAAGAGATGACAAGCAACAGTTTAGCATTCTCAGCACTAAGAACACATGAAAAATTATTCTCACTGGAGCCAGTCAAATCCAGTTCATGGCTGGGAATAACTCCACATGCATATTTTATGTATAAATCTATATATAACTCTATAATATTGCACACAGGAGACCTGAACTATCAGACATTTACCATCTTTTAATAAAACAGTAGTGCTAAATGGAACTGGCTGGTGAACATTAGTCACGAAAACATGTCAATAAGGCTGCAAAGATTCTAAATGATGGAAAAAATCATGGCCTGCTTTCAAAATAAGTCAGGGAAGGCTTGTAATATATTTTACTTCTAAATTACTCCTTCTAGTTTATGGATTAAAGAAATATAACATTATAGAGTGTAAATATGTTGCTGTGGGGAGAACAGGCTGAATGACTGGTTTCACTGAAGTTCATTGCATATGAAGGAAATACTCCAAGGAAATACTTCAGAGAGTTCAATATTTAATGTGTATATTCAGATTTAGTTTCAGAATGTTTTCCTCCATAACATAAAACCAATCTTCTTTTTCTAAAATAATTGCTGGAGTTGCAAATAAATACAAGTCCCAGGAATCTCCCTTTCAGAAATTTAACCTGAAAGTTTTTAGTGGTTACTCTATGTTAATAGAGAACGTACCCCTTCAGTTCACACCCTCCAGAGAACATCCTACCTGGCCTTTTTTCTCAGCATCTTCTACATGCAGTATTCCAAACTGTTTCCACCTAAAAAATACCAACCTATGCTTTGTGAGAAAGCAGAAGTGATGAGGTGGAGTTGGAGTGATTAACTCATACTCCTGAAAGACTGCGCCTGTGCTTAGGTGTGACAAGTTCAATAAAAAATATTTTGCTTGCGGTTTGGAACACATGTTGGGTTCAATTCTAACAAGCAGAAACAACCTAGATTGTTTTAAAGTTCAACAAACAGACTGCAGAGTACAAATTTTCCTGCACTACATCCAACCTTTTTAACATGATAGAGTTGAGAAGGACATTAGGTTGGGTGGGGGGAAGGGTGAAATAAAATTATTTCCCTACAGAGGTCTATTAATGTAAAGAAGTAGTTATAATATGATGGGAGAAGCTTGACACCTCCAAATTTACCTCTTTTGACTGGGAAAACTGCTTCCTTATGGGAGCAAAGGGATCAGCTGGTTCCCTGATGCACATGGAACACAGCAGTGATACTGAACCCGAGCATGGAGCTGCTCTTCACAGCTGCTCATACCCAACCTCCTGATAACCCACTCACCCTAACTACCCTCACAGGTCACCAGAGTTCACCTCTGAGCTGGGACAAATAAGGAGAGCACTATAACTAAGAACATTAGATCTACACAAATAGCATTTAACTGAAATAGAGAAAAAATCCTCTTACTTAATCCAGTTCATCAGCTCCACAGTGTCTGGGTCATAGAACTCTCTCAGCTCTGATAGTTCATCCATTATTCCTGGCCAGAACTAAAAGGGAAACAAAATAGAACAACCTGAAGACAGAATGAATAAAAAAAATTCTGGATGCCAACATGTACTGCTTCCTCTTAACTGGCAAATAATCTGGTCCAGCTCATGGGTAAATTGGAAGGCTCAAGTGTATCTATCCCTTCCTAGGAAGGAGAGGTAGCTGTCACTGCAGAATGAACACACAGTTTCAGAGTCTGAGATCTATAGCTCCTGCTAGATGATCAGCAGGACCAGAACTGCCCGTTGTCAATGACAACAAGAGAAGGAAAGGCCCCAGGAATTAACATTAGGTTTGGAAAGGAAATAAAACCTACATTTAAAAAGACAGGAAATTTGTATCAGAAGATTATTAGATGTGCTGCAGATGTTATTAATGGTATTTCAGAAGTTTGAATTAAAAGAGCCACTCAAGGCAAAAATAAAAATGTGACAGAATGACAACAACCAATAGGCCATCAGGGGAAACTATTTCAAAATTTATTACAGAAAAAGAATACATAAATCAAATCTAGAGGAGAAAAAAGGACTGGAACTGAGTTTGAAAAGCTTAGCTCTCCCATCCAAAAAGCAAAGGGAACAATGATTTATTTAAGGGTTTATTGTTTAAACCAGTGAATATTCCAGGGCAGAAGGGAGTAACTGAAGAAGGTAATGGCAATACTAATGACAGACTGCTGTGCATCAGTCTCGAGAGGATGTTAGGATGAAACTTATTCCAAACCTGCTTTCTTTAGATAATAAGGACTGCTGGTTTGAAAAATTGAAATGCTACATGAAAAAGTCTAAGAAAACCCACCTGATAATCTAAAAAGCCATTAATCATCACATTTATACAATGCTCATCCAAGAGTTCAGAAGAAATTTGAATGTTGCACTGCTGACCCCTTAACAAACACAGGCATTCCTTCACTGAAAGTGTAATTACATGGCAGGACTGGGGGCAGGAGGTATGACTGGGCCAATTAAGATTCTCACTAGTGTAACTGCTTGCTAAAACACTTATTCAAGTATTCCTGGCATCTCCCAGGTGGAGCCATGGCAGCATCACAACTCTGGGGAAACTTTGGGAAGTACAGCAGTACAACAGAGCTATTTCTGCTCTTCAGAAGCTCTCTCAGCTGTTGTGAAAGGAGATTGTGGAGTCTCATAATGAATCAAAATTTCCTCTCTTCATAACTAAACTGCCCTGGATAGCTACACATTCTGAGAGCTTGGAGTCCTTCGGGGTGGAAACAGAACGAATGGGCTCTGTTTTGCTTTTCGTTTTGTGCAACCGCCCCTATAACCTCCTAAGGAACCAGTGGCACAGCTCCCAGCTCAGTGCTGGGGCTATTCCATGGCATTCACTCTGTAAAGGTTTTTTAAGTCACAGTATTGCACCTTTAGAGTGACTACAAGCAGTTTCCACTGGAGGAAAATTTTGGTCATGGGGCTTGCTATTACTGAATTGAAATATTTCCAGGTAGCACTACACTTGATTAGTAGAACCAAGAGAAAACTAAGGTGCTTCAGGAGTTTCAAATACAAGAGAATGACAAATAAAAAGTAAAACATATGAGAATATGGACTAGCAACACTGATAGAACTTTATCTTGTAAACCAAGTATATGTCAGATGGAGAAAAAGTCTGGCAACACCAGGAGAGGAGAAAAAGAACAGATGGAGCACATCATGTATGTAACAAACTGCTCAGAAGAGTGAGGGAAATGTGAAAGAGGTTTCCAGCTTGTAACAGTGCTTGTCTCTGGTTCAAAGCCTCCCAGAAAAGAAATCAGTTGTCAAGTGGCTTAAGTTAGCCCTGCACTGAAGCTGTTCAGTACAGCCAAAGACTGCTCAGATCATGGGTATATGTTGCAATATGTGCAGTAATAAATGTCCATGTTTGGAGCAAAAGAACTTGGCCATGATGAAGATAAAAATGCAGCTGGAGAAATAACAGGAATATAGAGTTTAGTGTTAGAGAGAAATCAAGATTATTTGGCAATCCTTGGAATTAGAATGCTCAAGCTCAGGAGCTCACCTTAAGTACCAACAACTGCAAATTGATGAGCATTACCCTGAAGTTAAAATACAATGAACACAGATAAAGGCGAAATCTACCTACAAAGTGTAAGAAGTAAACATAGCTTCTACTTGGTTCTGCTTTATGCATGTGTTGTGTTTTCTACAGCATGGCTAAAGTAGGCATGGAACTACTTCAGCATTTTCACTTTATCTGAAAGATATTTTCACTGCAATAATGAAGAACACATGCAAACAGGAGTACAGATGTCTTGCAGGTCTCAAAACATCCTGTACCTGAAATCTGAAAGAAAGCTAGAATCATAGCTGCATCTGCATCTCAATAAATTACTGTTCAAATGATGTATTTGGGGCTGTAGTAACCACATGCCTCAAAAGAGGCTTTCATTAGCTTATTCTGGATTAAGTTAATAATCCTATGAAAGTCCTATTTTGAGGAACTACACTGAAGAATAGTTCTTCTGACAAATGCAACAGATAATGAAACAGCAAACTGCTCTCCTACAAATTCAAGAAAACCAGCCCTGACAGACAGTTAACTTTGTGGTATACAGAAACAGTGCCCCTGCAATCTGAGCAGTCACTGACTGAAAAGATAAATTCTTGTCTGGAAAAGAGAAAGATAAAGGTAAGTAACTCTCTGTTCCAAAAATCTCCTTCCACTGTCTGTTTATAAAGTTTTAGAGAGAGAACATAAAACCACATTCTCACAGAAGCAATGGGTACTTTTTGGATCTCTCTGTAAGAATTCTTGTCTGACCACTGCCAGGGCACCTGGGACAGAAACCTTGTGGGTCCCTTCCAGCTCAGAATATTTTGTGATTCCCTCAGGCTTCTCAACAACTCCTTTAGCTTTGCAGAAAAGACCCCAGAGAGATCCACTCTTCTGCTAGCTCAACTGCAAGAACTGACTCAGGACAAAAAACCACTGAGAGGGGATGAATTTCTCATTCCTACTGAGAAATTTCAAAAACAATCTTTTTAAAGTCAATAATAAAAATCTCCTCTATTTAGAAGGAACACAGAAATGACGCTTTTCAGGCAGACTGAGCACCATTAATGAGTGCTCTAAAGCCCATGAAATCCTGTGGTTTCTGTTGACTTCAGAACTGAATCTGACAGGATTTAGGAAACTTTACATCTGCTCGGGAAGAGTGGGAGGAAAATTATTCCTAGTGATCTGTCACATTACACTATCAGATGTCATGCTCTTGGTATCCCCCATGTCAAAAGAAATGGCATTGTTTTGTCACATTCAGAGATGATGAAAATGGTAAATGACTTCCTAACTGTCACATCAGTGGACAAAATAAGTCCTCTACAGAACATAAGACAATTTAAGTGGAAACCAGTATTTTTTTACTTTTTATTTCAGTTTTAGAGGGGGAAACACAACACTGGAGTGAACTATTTTAGCAGCTCTCTTAACTGCTTCACTACTGCCTTTTGAACTGTATCAATGAAATTAATCTTGTGTTTTTCTGAAGGGAATTATTTAACAGATGTATTTTCATCTCAGACTAGTAATTGCAAAAACAACTTCTCCATCAAAGCAGACTCTGATTTTTTTTTTTTGTCTTTGTGGCTACAGACTAAAAGGATGGTTTGCCCATTAAATCAGTTCTAGATCTCACTGCTATGACAGATTGATAATCTTGTACATGTTATTGACTTAGGTATGTTTTATGCATTTACATTTAAGTGTTTGACAATAATAATATTCTGTTTCTGGAACAGACAGAAGACAAACCAGGTACCTGACCATTTAATAATTCAGTACTTTAAACATATCTGATGAAGCACAGCAGCAGAGATTATGATTACTTCTGTTCCTACAATAAATCATTACACAGTGTGACAATCTGCATATTATCCACAACTTAGTTAAAACCAAAAGAGACAGCTCCCATTTCCATAAAATTATGCATTTAAATAACACCTGCTACTTACACATACAAATGTTTATCTGGTTGTATCTATGAACAACTGCTTTGGATCAAATAAGCCCAAGTGATCCTTCACAGACAATTTAATAAGCATAGCTATCCTAATTTTTAAAATTCTCACGGTAGTTACTGGTAAGTAGTAGTTACTAATAAGACAATACCCTTCTAGGAGAAAGGAAAACTTTCATGCAACTAAAAAATGCTAAAACATTGAGAAAAAAATAATCTTACCTTAAATGAAATGTAGAGTAATGTAATTATTGGTATAGAATACTTAATCACCTGTGTCTATGAGAAATGGAAAAAAAAAATGGTTAGTTTGATGATACATTAAATAGACTTAATTTTAGTCTTAATTGATACTTGAAATATTTAACATGTAGTGGAATTTAAGAGATTGAATTTTAAGCCTATATTCTGATTTTATTTTCAAGTAAAACCCTAATTACAGCCCATCACAGAAGATAGATTTATACCTTTAAATCTATATTCTACATGGTGGAAAACACTGTTGTTCAATATAATTGACCACAAAGGTTTTCTCAGACTGCTGATGATTTCTTAATATGGAGACTTTTTTAGTAAAATCGTGGTTATTTTCCATAGCCACATCTATACTGCCATCTGGTGTAGTCCAAAGGAATTGTTTAATATAGAAACCACCAGAAAATCCATTTTCCTTACTCAACGTATGCAAACGTCCAGCAGAGATACCTGGTTTGAGAGAAGTGCAAACAATATTCAGCCTGACCTTGAGGTAGTTTAGATACAGTCCAAAAGCCAGTGGATGAAATGCTGTGATTACAGTGCTTACCCTCCGGGACGTGTAGAGATGGAGACACTTGAGGATGAGTTTCCAAACCTCAGTACTGCACAGGCCAAAGGATGCAAATACACACATGTGGGATGTCCACAGGTACTTCATCCTGGAAGAACACAAGCTGTCGTGATCATCTGGATCTGCAAAGCTGCTTGTGAGAGCAGCTTATGTCTAGAGATTCTGAACAGTTTCCTTGGACTTTCAGGCCTCTGAAATAACTGACTACAGGACTGACATTGCACTTAGCTATGCACTCTACAGAATATCTCTGTTCCCAAACTTTCATTCTTTGTGGCAGAATTTTGGGAAATGCCTTGATCTTCAAGTAGAAATAAGAGAGAAATAAGGATGATGATCCTATCAGTTTGTGGTCAACATATTTCACAATCTTGCAAAAATACACTCAATCATGTAAACAAACCCTTCACAAAATCAAAAAAATATACCTCATTGTGCTTAATGCCAGACATCCAAAAAGAACTGTGTGAACTAAGCTGTAGGCAGCATCAGGCTTCAGTGTGACTGTATATTCTTCCATTTTTTCCTCTAACTGGACTTGATTTGAGCCACTAATTGAAGAAAAAAAACAGTGTTATATTAAGTTTTGTAGCATATTTCATATAATTATCTGCATTTTATAAAGCACCAAATCTTTCTGAGGCCAGAAACAACAACCAATGTTAGGAGTCCACAATCTTCTGTTGTATGCATGATATAATTTAGTCTGATGCAGCATCAGGTATTTCTTTCCATGTGCAGATTTCTGGAAATGCAATGGGTTTAAATGAGCTGGATTACAACGAGATAAAATTATTGACAGCAAGGCAAGCTTGGTTTCTTGTTTGAAGCAGCTACTCATGTTCAGAGGGCTTCTGATGAGAGTGAAGAATTTAGCTGTGATTTGTGGGGTTGTGCTGGTCTGTCTGAAGCCACAGATTGGAAGCAGAGTTAGGTAACATGAGCCCTGAAAGGAGTGGTTATTGCTTGAGGTATCTTGTGAATATATGTGGAGGGCCCTTCAAAAAAAACAAAACAAAACAAAAAAATAACCAAACAACTACTCAAAAAAGAATCTGCTTCAGTGTGTGGGGTTTTCCCACTTTTTTTCAGGACAGGGGATTAAGTGAGATAAATGCATTGAAAAATAGGGACATGTTTGGGATTATATCTAGGGTTACAGAATATAAGAGCTGCAGAATATTTCTTTTTAAAATTGACTGATGCAGTAAGTTTTTAAAGAGGCTGGTTGAGAAGTACCAAAATTATTTACAGATGACCAATATGTGACAATTATTATCATAATATATAATTGTCATAACATAGTTTTGGAGTATCTTGGATCCTCTCCCTTTCTCTTGCTCTCTCTCCTTTTTATCCAGTCTTCCCTAAAATTTATCATAGTGACACTAGTCAGATGACACTCCTTGAATTTTTGCTTAATCAAGTTTTATATGATCCCTTTCTACCTTCTGCCCAAGTTGTCCATGTAAAACTGAGAACTCTATAATGAACCTTTCTTTAAAAATAATTCTGTCTGTTTGTCCTCTGTTTCTGTAGACACCTCAGAATCCCAGATTAGCTCTGGGAACTGCCAGCAGTGATGCACAGTGATGCTCCTGCTCCTTCACACAGATCACAAAGTTCAGCACAGACTATTCCAGCTCATTTCTGGGCAGTGAGCATAACACCCGGGAAATATGTGCTTTGGGGTGCTTTGACCAGAAAAATGGGATGAACTAAAGAAACTAACATTGTTTTACATAAAGACATCCTTCCCCTGCTTTCCCTCATCCCAAACCACCCAAGCAACATTACACATACTGCAATACCTCAACAGCAAAGAGCTTGACTGAATCTAGGGAAGAATGCTCCTTTGTTTACATTTTTAGCTTCAGTGGGAAGTTACTTATTCTGCCTGATTTCCCTATCATACACCCCACTCCTCAGCAGTTGTGCAAACCAATGCTGTATTTGCTGCTGTGTTCACCTGTCAGCTCCTCAGCCAGCTGAAGAAAAGAAAATTGATAAGAATTATCTTAAAACTGTATTTACCTGAGGTTCCGAAAGGCAACAATTACAGCTGCTACAGTCAGAAAGAAGAGAACAAATCCATAGATGTAGAAAAGTAATGTACTGGAGAGTCTTGAAAAAGTATTTAAAGGTAGTAAACCAAAGGCTTCTTCACAAAGATACAGGTTAGCATCAAAGTCTCTAAAAAGAAACAAACATCTTTGTCCATCACAAATTTCGTAACTTGATGACAAAAAGGATCAAAATTTTTTTTTCCCCCGAGAAATTATGAAGTCACGGTTGTGCAGATTATTCTTAGGGCAAGTATAACATAAACATAAGATAAAACGGTGATTTATTGCACACATCTGAAATAAGAATAACCCAAATATAACGAACACAAAAAAGTAAAACTGCAGCTAAATCATACCTTGTTGCTCCAAATCCAAATTTTGCTTTCAGGAATTTGAATATATGCTCGTCTGATTCAAGATTAAGAATTTTCTACAAAGTAGGGAAAGAGAAAGGAAATTATATTTTAAATATCAAAAATGTCGCACAGTGAACAGCTTTTTTCATCATTTAAATGTAACTGTAAAGCAATGTAAGCTACTAACATGGGTGCTTTGCAATCAAAGAAGCATTCTGTTTTAACTGCATTCTTTGAAAAGAAAATTCAGTGAAGAACTTTCCAAATGCTCCACAGTATAGATCTACAACTGATATAAAATTACAGGTGTGCTTCAGGTTAACGCCAATTATTATTTATGAAGTTTTCAAATCCATATATCAAAGATCAGCAAAATTGTCTTTAATTTCTAAAATGCAGTTTCTGAGATGCAGAGAAATCTCACTGCAGTTTTTATTTAACGATATTCCTGTAGATGGTTAACAAATAGCTTTTAACATAATACAATGTGTAATTTTTGATATTAAAAATTATTTGCCTACCTTAATGAATTTATTTATTAGGAGAGTCAAGCACAAGACTAGTAGAACATGGAGGATAAGTTTCCCAAGCCTATTAAGCAAGCCACCCTTTTTTAGGTTCTTCTACAAAGAAGAAAACATTAGTATTTCAGTCTTTTTTTTTTGTAATGTATTTGGAACAAAGGCTATTTGAAACAGCTGATCTGCTAGTCCTGAGCAGCACCAAATTTGCATTAGGGTCATGTAAGCAAAACTGGATACAGAAGCAAGTACCCAGAAAAAAGAACTACTACTTGCACAAAACTGAAGGGACAATGTAATGAAAGCTTTGATCTGGCAGTTTTAGAAGCAATCAAACCGCTTTGTTTTGGCAGCATCCTCTTGTACTTATAGAACTTACTCCCTAACTTCCACAATATTGTGTGCCTTTTGAAATACACACTCATTACACCTTCCACCTAAACGTGTCAAAGGTATCTTCTGGCTCTGTCAGCTGATACAGTTTTGAGCAATTTTCCAGCTACAAGCTCCAGATCCAGATGAGCTGCTCACAGGCAACTGGGAAGAGGTGCAGAAAATAGGAATGGCCTCCTATTTATTTATTCCATTATTCCTAATGGCATGTAAACTCCTTTATTGTAGTCACAGGCTGTCACCAATGCCAGAATAAGAAAAAAAGAGAACTATAACTACAGTAAAAAACCCCTAATCTTTGAAAGAAACAATGGACTTCAGGAAGCTGAACTCGATGTGAGCCTAGTTGTCCTAGTTGTGACAGATTATTTTGTTGGAGGCAGATGCAGAAATTCAAGCCAAGTCATGATGAAACAGGTGTAAAGTCCATTTATGCAAATATTTTTTTCAGGATCGAAACTGCAGCTTGTGCAATCATTAATGTTAATAGCAATCATGGAATTATGATGTCTGATGTGCTTGGTTAAGCTGCAGTTAGTGTAACGGAATTAATTATTTGATCAGGCAATGTTTGGGTTGCAGTATGTTATAGTAATTCCTCTAATTAGGATTAATAAATGAAAATTATAATGCATCTAAGTTACTCATTCACACACACACACACACACACACACACAAAAATACTCTTTATTTAGTACTACAAAATATTTTGGTACCTACCTGGACTGTTCTTGCTATTAAGACAGAAACATTAAAACTTATAAGTAATGATCCAAGAATCATAGAATTGAAGAACTGTAGGAAACAGACCAGCAGTAATCCAGAAATCTGAATGATATAGAGCCATGTAACCTGTAACAATAATGAGATTTTTGTGTCTACAAAACTTTACAGTCAGAACTGATTTTCTCTGCTTTATAATTTATTTCAACATCAATTTTTTCTGCAAAGAACATATCATCTTGCAGTAAATAATTACTTTTAAAGCCATTTTACTACATCCTTTTATATTTATGTCCTGAACTACTTAGGTTAATATTTTTTGCCCATTTTATACTTAAGGAAGCCTGATCTTATAATCAAGCAGATAAATAACTGCAGTGTGAGGAAAATATTTATCACTTATATTTGGAAGGTGTTTTTATTTTCTTTGGTCCAAGAAGTCTTTCTGTAGCCTCTGTGATGTCTTGACAACTAAGGAGTTATGGCTCAGTGCAGTTCAGCAACCAAACATCACCTGCCTTCTCAAACTTTTCAGTAATAATTCAGTATAATCCCTTTTGGGTTATGCTAAACTATTATCAGTGTTCAGCTCAACGTAAACACTAAACCCCAGCTGATTTTCTGACACAGTGGTACCAAAATATACATTTTACCTCGCACAAAGATCCCGAGTTCAGTCTTACATTACAGCAGTTGTGTGAATCAGTACCAAAGACCCCAATAAACTTCAACAGTTGTAAACAGTGCTTTTTTGAAAATGAGTACAGACACAGGGATGTGGTGAGTCTGTTTTGGAATAACTCAGGATGAAGCTGGTAACTTGCTGACTTTTAAAGCAGCTGACCAGTCACATTAAATGTTGACTTCAGCTTGGAGTTGCAGATATAATGAGGAGTTCAGAAACTTATGTAAGCCACATTTATCTTGATATGCAGGCAACATACTCATTTTCATAAATTAATACAATCAGTAAAGTTCAAGTCTGCTTCAAATTTAAAATGAATTTATATGAATTACTCTTCATTCTTCTGTAACCTTTCCAAAAATTAGAACCTTTTTCAACCACTGCAAGCCTTTACCATGCCTAAAATGATCTTGGTAGAATTTCACAGCAACGTTAAAGTCAAAGCCACCATTTTCATCTTATTGTACAGTACATTTCTGTTTTGTAAGATTGACTGTCAATGATCCCTGACTTTCTTAGCGAGAGTTGTTTTATTTTCTGGCTTATCCAGCTCAGCAACACAGCAGGGGCAATACTGTTATTTTGTGGTGAATGTCAATGCAGGCAAGACAGCTGCTTCTCCCCAGCAACCTGGTGTTCTGCATCATCCTCCTGTGTACACAGCTTGGCCCTGACTGGCAAACGAGGATGCACAATGCTTGAGGCAAAATTCATACACTGCTTTGACTTCAGCTTACACAAAGATTTCCTGTAGTACTTTTTTCTTCTGGCAGCTTGGAGAGATCAGGTTAAAGCTGTGATATCAGATCAACTGTTAGGATGGTGTTTGGAAGTGTCAAATAGTGTCTAAACAAAAGTAGACAAAAATTAAATAGACATGAACTATGCTAAAGTGAACAAAAGTCAGAAATGGTGTTGTTTTCATCATTCACGTGTACACTTGCGTATATACACTGTGATACTTCAAAGCACAAGGCACACTGTGCAATCTGTGTTACTCTGGGCATCCAGGCTACCACTTAGGAAACACTTGGCTTTGTGAAGGCAAAGCAACAAAGTAGATTATTTCCAAAGAGAAAGTTACCTTGGCTGTGGGAAGCATGTCCAAGCAGTCCAGGATGAATAATGCCAATGCTTGTATCAGCATCATAAATTGGTTAAATTGCCAAGTCAGGCTAAAGAGAAACGTTGCTATGAATACAACCATGAGTGTGAGCCTCTGGAAAGAGGGAAGAAAGTTTTATTTTACTTTACAGTTAACTTCTATAAAACACAAAAAAATCAAGCAAAAAGAAATCCCCACAAACCCAACCAAAGCCCACCTCTATCTGATTTTATTTTAAAACCACTTTTAAAACACTGAATTTTCTAACTGCAAAAACAGCTTGGAGGATAAAAAACATTTTATTAGAGTTACAAATTCTTGACTTATGCCAATGTTTTATCACTGTAATACCATTTGCAAGAAAACAGTGAGATCTCAGAGAGTTTCAGCTCCCAGATTGAAATGCAATACGGGTTTTACTATGGTATAAACAGCAGTTACTTGATCAAAATCAGGAGCAGTAACTTAAGAACTGCTGGTCAAAGAAACTGTATCACCCATTGGCTTTAATTCTTGCAGATCAGGACAGTTTTCTGTTACTAAGTTTACTGTGTCACACCTGTCAGAAATACTCACTTCTTGAGCAGGCTGTAAATGAGTTCTGAGTAGGTATGTGATGGCTGCTATCTGAACAGCAAAGAATGGCAATGCCCAGTTCTCCCTTAAAGGAATGGTGAATTCTACCCTTGTAGTATCTACTCTGTACAAAACAGAGAGTTTCACAAATTTAAAATCAAGCAAACACTTGGTGACAGAGCGCTTGAAATGACGGGCATCTTTGTACTATTTTAACTCCTTATTTATAAAAATGGAGGTTCTACACTCCAGTTCCTTCAACACACTGGTACTAAAAATAAATCACTGTGAAGGTTCTGCAAGTTATCCATTGTTTCTGCATCTCAAATGATGAACCTCTGCTTCACTAACTGTAAAAAAAATATACTATGGATTACATCTTACTTATGAAGCACAGCTTAGGTAATTTAGAAATGACAAATATACCCCAAACTAAAAGCACTCCCAAAATCCAGCTTGTGGATTTCCACACCACTGGTCATTTAACTTCATTTTCTGGTTTGCAAATGCACATATAAGAATATAAAAAGAACATAGTTTTCACTGTGATTCCAATGACTTGAGCTTGAACACAGTTCAATTGCTTATGAGCTTTTGGTCATTTTTTGAAGCTTTTGAACATAAGAAGTATGTGATGGAAGAATTCCCCCAAGAATGATCATTTGCAAAACCTGATTTAAAAGTTAGAATTTTTCTTTGTTTCTTTCTCCTTGTGTACAGAAAATATTTGCAAGTAAATAAAGGCAAGTAAGCAACATATCTGAGACATGCTTAGTTGGACGAAGAACATGTCTAAACAGAGTTACTCAGCAGCCTCAGGTGTAATTCATCTGGACAGAAAGTCTTTGTCCAAATCCATTCCATGCACTTCTTATATTGCATAAAGGAAACAAGCACTCATTGCCCACCAATTATTAGAAACATGGAGAAATTTGCTCCAAATATTCTGTAAATGGAAGAGATGACCTCATGAAAGATGTGTGAAATGCTGTTCATTGCATGCAGCTTTTAATTACTTTTATATTTGGAGAAGGAATCTTGCCTCCATACATCTGTAATTATTCTGCAGTGGATATGTTTGCTGAGAAATTCCTTTAGAGCTGCTCATTAACATATCAAATATTTCTGGTAGAACCAAGACTGTACTTTTATTTTCTTGAGTAATTTACAGGTAACAGCCAATGTCACCTGTTTCAGCTAGCAGATTAATTCTGGCATAAAGCCAGTTCTTAGGTTTTTATCTCCAAAGTCAAGTGACAAAGCACTAGAACAGCTCAATTACCATGTTCTTCTCTGAGGCTTAGTGCAGGAGATGGCTACAGACATAAGGGGAGAGAGAAGTTCAACTTCATATAAGCTGAGTTGTGGAAGGAACCCCTGGAGGAAGGTGTGGGGCAGTGAGGAAACACCTGAAGGGCTTTCATGCAGATGTCTTTAACATCTGAGAGATTCTAAGCTGGAGAAGACAGAGTGCATCAGCTGGAGTTCCAGACACACAAGATGTAGTCCACTTTAAGATGTAGACCAATTTAAGAAAAATTTTCCACTCAAACTTCCTGAATCTTTAAAAATCCAGTCTGATACATCAGCTCATTTCTGATTATTTTCTAATTATTTTTTGTTATTTAACTATTTTTTCTGTTTTCTGGCTAACTGGATAGAGACCTTATAGTTTCATGTTTTGTCCAATTAATCATGCAGTTAAAGCTCTAATGTCTTACCTTTGAAACTAGGTACAATTTTTGAAAGACTGAATGTTTAATCTCACTTACCTGTTTGTAATATACCAGCAAGCTGCCAACAACCCTGAAAGCCATGTTCCACTAAGAAGCCAGCTTGTTACATACAGAGCAATGACATAAACTGCCTGAAGTCCAAACAAAGTGTAGATATAAAAATAAACAGGCTCTAGGTATTGCTGTAAAACACAAGAATACTGATGTTGACATTAAAACACTCACAGTGGGGGGATAATATTTAGTATGAATTAGGTTTTGCTTTTACATATTAAAAAGGCATCAGGAAGATTTCTAATTAGAAAATATCTACAAAGGGGAGCCGTGATTCACTGCGCAATCTTCATAATGCACTTACAATCTAAAGCCATAAATAAATGCCTACCTGAATTGGAAGAATCCTATACAGAATGCTGAGAAACACCTCCTGGTAAACATTCATTCTTTCAAGTATGTTAATTGTCCTCACAGATTCAGTTTTATTGTCATATACTAAACCATGTAAACCTTAATGATAAAGAGAAATTGAAATAGGAGATTGTCATTTTCCCCCTCCATCTTCATTTGAACAGTGAATAACTTTTTCAAAGGTATTTTAGGATCTCTCATCAGAAACTGCAAACTTTGAGTCAACAATTCAGAACATATTACCTCTGAATCAACATGACCTTCTGAGGTCTTCAGCTTCCCTGCTTCAAATGTGACTCACTGTGCTAATTCAAGTACTATATATTTAGTAGTGTATGAAACATTTATTTTTATACTTCCATCCCCAGCATAGAATCTGTGGTACATTCTGGATCCTGAGAACTGTTCTTAGCACTTTAATCATAGGTGAAGTTAATACTGAAAAATGTGTAGTGTAAGCAAAATTTCTAGGGAGCAACAGTTAAATATCTAGAAAACATGAGACTGAAAAAAGAAAATCACTCTATATGATTTCCTTGGAAGCTGCTCCTTCTGTCACTTATTGTCCAGAAATACAGCAAAAAACATTGCCCCTTCCCAGAAACAGCTCATAGCTCAAATTAAGCAAGTGAAAAATACAAAATTAAAGTAATAAGCTGAATAAACCAGCAAGCTGAAACCTTAACAGATAAGAAAGTTGTCCCTCAAAGTGATTGCCTTCATCAGCATGTGAAGGTGTGGCACAGAAATCAATGTGTCATTGTGAAATTTATTATGTCCATAACTTAGTGGCTCCCTGGCATAGGAAGAGAATAAATCTGTCTCCAACACAATTGCTACACTACCTTTCATAGTTATGGTATGCCTTGCTCTCAATTATATTTGAAAAAAAAATTAACCCAACAAAACCTACAAACAGTCAGCTGCAAAACTTACTTTACAGTTTACAATACCTTGCTGTATGGAAGCAGCCTGAATCATCTGTTTGTAGTAGGAATAATAAAGTCCACACTCAGTTCTGAATGAAATTTCTCTTTCCACCTCCTGCAAGTGAAATTCAACAGTAAATTCACTTTCCATTTGCTTTTTACCATCATGCAAAGCTGTCTTCAACTCCAATTCCTGCTGCACCAGAGAAACTGACCTCCAGAGAGGCTTCAGTCTTTGGGTTTCATATTCTAAGCAACTTAGTTTAACTAAAGGTAAACATACATGGACAAATTAGGGTGAGAGGCAAATGGCTGGAGTGTGAATTACTCTTAACTGGGGAAATGTACATGCTTTTTGTGATTCTGATATGCTGCTGGGAAATATTTTGGGTATTTCACTATTTTTTTGTGATATGACAAGCTTAGATTGGCACAGTGGCCCACGGCTGGACTGTAAAGCTGCATATCCTTGCTTTGTGCATTTAACCTTTTCTCCCAGATGTAGTTATCCCATGGTGTTCCATGGCTTAGGCAGCTCAAGGCTCAATTAGTTCCATGTGCTATGTGGGGGCTGCACCATAATGCCAGGGATATTTCAGCTGGCAGGGGATGCTGCTGCCCACTTGTTCAACACTGCTTCTTGCAGGAAGACAGCTGTCATCACTCTCACTCTTAAATTACAGGTGAAAGGAAAAGGAACTCTTCACTTGGCTTTAGGTGAACTTCTTACTTCTAATTAAAAATGTTCAAATTATCTGAACTGGGTGCACTTCAAACCAGGTATGTTTCAAACTATGCCTTTTTCTTGGCTGATATTGCAGCAGATGGAGTCTAGTAAGATCTGAAAGCTCTTTGCTTTGGAATGCACCTCCTTTTGTTTCCTCACTAGTTGTGAAGACCTGATGAAATTTACCAAATCCACACCTTTGAGAAACCACATTAAAACAAAGGTGGCACGGACAACCAATTTGATGAGAACTAACAATCATCTTGTACAGAATTTTGTATTATTAGTGATCTTTTTAGTAGTTTGTGTAACAACATCCCAGCCAACATATCTCCTAAGCAGTAAGTTAGAAGAGGTTTCTATCCAGTTAGAAAAAGTTTATACTGAGATTTGAAAATCCAGTGAAATCCCTGTATGTGGTATATGCAAGTTACCAAAAATTTGTGTGATTTAAAAAATAACCTTATGAATTCATCTTTCTGTACAAAACACTGTTACTGAAATAACTTTTTCAGAGACTTTTATGAATGCCATTCTTGTTAATGCAACCTTGCACAGAACCCCAAGACTTTCTATGTTCTTATACAGTTCCAACTCTCATGCTGAAGCAGAATCAATTCTATTTCAGAGCTAGCATAAAGCTTGACAAAAAAATCATGCTTTTCTCTCCTCTACGGCCAAGTACATGTTCTTATCTCAAAGCATGTGTTTTATTGAAGTCAATTAGTCAATATTAGTTCTGGTCTGAGAAAAGTCAGTAGATGAAACCACAAGTGATTCAATGTAAGTTCACAATTACACTTTCCAACTGCCCTGTGACATATAAAGCATCATCACATACTTAGTAAAATTAAGAGTGCTGGATTTTGAACAAGCTCAAGGTTCAAATTCATCACTACTGAAAAGTTTTCTAGTACCAAAAAGTGGCTGACTCTTAAATGCTCATTAAAAAAAAAAATAAAAAAAATAAAAAAAATAAATAAAAAAAAAGAACAAAAAAGAAAGGAATGCTAACATGCTAACATTTGGAATTTATTAAGGGGGAGAGGGGAGTCACAGAGGGGGATCTAATTAGCAAAAATGCATTCAAACATGATTAATTTGTAATCCTGGCACCAGCTGTATTCAACCAAATGCTATATTTTATGAGACAAACACTAGTGAGTTTTACATCTGTTTCATGCTAAGATAACATCTGTTTTATTCATTCAAAATACTTTTCCAGTTCTACAGCAATTTATACTTTTCCTAGCATTCCATGTCAATAAAAACATAAAGACTTATGGGTAAGCATTGTACAAACACATGCCTATCTGTCTGTATATTCGCTTTGTGAGGTTCTAACAAAGAAGTTATCACAGTTCCAAAGGAAAATAAAGAACACTGTCCTCTAGAATACACAGAGAGCTGCTTATTTTTTCAATCTACAATGCAACTGTATCCTAATAATATTAAATATTCACAACCAAATACAAAGGACTTTCTCTCAAGGGCAGTGCAAAATTTTAGAGCTTATGATTCCTCAAATTCCTTAAGCAAGTCCTTCAGAATGCTGAGCAAGCAGCCAAAGTCTGAGTTGAGTTTTTCTATAAATAATGAGCATAAATAAAGCTCCAATTACTTTTCCTTTTTTGAGATAGCTAAAACAAAATTTGTGTAATTGAAACTATTTATTAGTTTTTCAATTTAAGACCAGGAAGATCTGAAAATTTTCTCAAGTGCACAAGTGGAAACTCAGCACACAGAGCTGCTGTCAATGTTCCCAGTTGAGAATAAGCTTTCAGTGAAGGTATTTAATCCTGGCTGGTTAACCTCAAGCCCATCTGTTTGAGTGGCATGTTCCAGCTCAGATCTGATATAGAGTAAAAGTACCCAACACCTCAACAAGCACATCTGTGGAAAAGTACTGCCAAAGTTCTGGATGCCCTCCTTCCCTTCATCCCTGAGCATTCACATGGTACAGGTCTCAATATCTGCTTTTCTTCCTAGAATCACTCAATGTTTGGGCTGCCAGTGACCTTAAAGCCCATCCAGTGCCCCCCCTGCACTGTCCCAGGCTGCTCCAAACCCTGTCCAGCCCGGTCTTGGACACTTCCAGGGATCCAGGGGCAGCCACAACTTCTCTGGGCAATAATCTTTGGTTTGTATTCAAAATGTAAAACAGGAAAATATGAGCACTTCACAGATCCTAAATCCTGGCACAGATCCTAAATTTTTACAATTTTATATTCTCATTCTAAAGATCCTAAAGACTTACAATCTTGTAAGCAACAGGAAGGAAAAATCAGTAACACTATCTAAATTCTTACTCAGAAGGGGTGAAGAAGCAATGAATGCTCTGAAGTTTATGTGTTTTTCTTACAGTATTAATTTGCTGCGTGGTCTTGGCTCATTCCTGTTCAAAGTTCCTTCAGAATTTGCAGTTGAATAATGGCTAGCAGTAGAGATGGGCCCCCCATTCTGTTATTTGCTAAACAGATTCTGTTCCCAAAAGATGTTACATTGGAGGGGCAGCCACTAAACTGCTATTGAAAATCGCTGAAAATAGACAAGCCATTTCAGATGTGTTATGCCAGAACATTTACAGAAAACTGAGAAAGGATTTTTGGATAAGAATTCTGTTTTGACTTGCACCATCACAAATGGAAATGTTTGTTGGTTTAATGTATACGAGAAGGGATTAATTTTTTTTTCTCAAAATTATTTAATCAAGATAAGTGATTATAACCTGTGATCCCTGCTGGAAGGGGACAAACACAGCTTCTGACTACGTTTCATGATATGCTGAATCTTTTCTGTTTGGGTTTTTTTTTTGTCATTCTTTGAGGAAGTCTCGAAATTAAAAAATGAAAAAAGAGCAATGGTGTTCGTCCTTCATTGCATAAACCACTCTTCAAGATGTGCTCTTCAGTTTTTCTGGTAAGAAAACAATTGTACATCTTTCTCCTGTGACCATGGCTAATTGATAATAGCAGGCACATTTACCAGCAAACAAGAACAAGACTCGCACACAGAGCAGCAGCCATACTCAAAATACAGCACAACAGTTTAACAACAACCAGACAGTTTTCCTACTTGGGTGAACCATTTCTGGAAGACACCCAAAACTGAACTGGCTTTAGATGAATTGCAATTGAAATTACAGAAAGGCAATCACTGCAAGTGTGTGTGCAAGCCCTGACTCCAATTATTTGGGAGTTAGGAATCATGGCTTTGCATAATAAACTCTTTTTACTTCCAGTTTTTAGGGTTGAGTATGACTGCATAAATTTTAAATATGTAGCTGTGGTGTTCATGTATCAGTAGGGTCTTCAGAACAAAAATTCCACCTTTTACACCTAAAAGATGCAGTACAAACATCTGCCTGGTGCAAAAGTGTCAGAAAAACAGCAAACCTCCTTCAAAGAGAAGAGTACCTTCATATAAAAGAAAAGATGACAAAACAGGTCTCCCATTACATCTCTGTATTAATTAGGTTCTACAGACCCTTCTGGGCATGAATTCTTATCATCTGACTAATTGTAGCTTATTGGATGAAAGGAATAAAGTTCAGGGAATAATACACTGTTATATAATTTTTGTATCAGATTTCAGCAACAAAAATCCTCAAATTTGCCCCATTTACAGCCAATTCAGGGTGACTGAAGTTTGTAGCTTAAAATTTATGGAAATATAATTGATTTAGAATTTTTCTTTTCTGTGCTGCAGAGCAGTGGTGATGCTCTCCTGTATTTCACAGGCATGGGTGTTAAAAAAACATTGGATGTGCATTTGTAATGTATCCATTTATTCTGTGTTATGTTTAATGAAAATAAAATGAAATGAGATCACCTCTGCATTTCACTAAACAAAGCATGCAATAGCTGTGAGGCAAGGATTAGATCACAGTTCTTCCTTCTGAGAATCAGGGCAGAGGTATGAACTAACATAAAACTTTCAAACTTTTGGAAAGCTCAGTTAATACCTGCAAAAATATATGCTTTGGCCAAACTGTAAAATGTTAGAGAAAAAAATAAAATTTTCCACTTATTTTCCATGTAATTTTTGAGGGTCTCATCCTTCTTAGTATATAGTATGTGCTGTAATGAAAAGATTAGCCAATTCAGAAGTGCTGGAAAACATGTACATACCTCTGGAGAGACCACATTCCTACACACAGGCACAGAGACATCTGTAGATTGTTTTACAGATATTGGAATGAGCCTTCCTGCCTCAGCTTTGCAGGAAATTTCAGATTCATCATAGACTGTCTTCTCTTCCCATACTACACCTAAAGCAGTATTTTTTTAAAATGAGCCCTGTAGCCACCTGCGTGCTCTGGTGGAGATCACATCCCACTGAAGAGGGGACACTGTGACACCAGAGTGTCTGCAACTCTTTCTCCTTTACCCTGCTGGTAGATGAGCTTAATGCTTTTTAGAATCTTTCCATCAAATTGGCTGAAATTGCTCTTGTTGCAGTGTTACCAGCTATCAATTACCTCCATGGGATGAAATAACAGCTACAAAGACAACAAAATCCAGACTACAAAAAACCTAGAGGGGTTTATTTCAGCTTTGATATCTAATGGCATTCTGGTGTACTTAAAATGAAAACAATAATTACCAAATAAAACTACTGTTTCATCCATTGAGGGGACAACTTAATTACAACTACAGAACTGCTTATTTCAGTGAACTCTGTGCTCCTCTGGGTCAGTCTGGTAGAATAAAAAAAGATGTATCCATTATGTTCATACATGCCTGCTTGTACTTTGAAAAACACATCATCTTGAAATTATTCACTGCTTGCTTTTGGAAGGAAAAGGCAAACCCAAGGGGTACCTTCGGTATTGTGATCAATCTCTCTCCATCTAAGCAAGGGACGATCAGGGTGGGCACAACACAGTATTACATGTATAATACAACAGCAATTGTTGCAGTAAATGCAAATTATTTGTATTAGGGGAATACAAATATTTCTGGGCCACAAAGAGTGTGTAGCATAGAAAAAGACATATTGCAAGGCAAATATTCCAGTTAAATATATGACTCTTTGAAAACACAATACACAGACCTAGCAGAATGGATTTTAGGCATTTGAAAGGGAAATGACTCACCTGTTCTTTTCTCTGGTTAAATTTAGCTGTGGGTAGAGCTGCATTATTTTCTCTGCAGTGATTCTATGAAAAAACTAGTCAGTCCTGGGTCTTGGGAATGGTTGGGTTTACATTAGTGAATGGTAGAAATACGTTTTGAGGTTTGCACATTTAGGATGACATTACATAAAATCAGCATTGAATAGCAAGAGACTATCCCTAAACTGTCTTAAAATACCACAGTGGAAATATAATTCAAGAACTATGTGCCAGGATTTTGCATATTGTTTCTTTTAACTGGTGGTTTTTCTTTAAATTTTAGATTGCTTTGGATAAAAGTAAGATGATTATAGAAAAACATACAGTAAAATGTTGAAATTCTATTGTAAAGATTAATTTTTTGAAGAACCATAGCTACAACTCAGACAGGAGCACTCTAGCAATATTTTTAGAGAAAAAATTGGGGACAGGTATTTATAGAACTGATGAAGTATGGTGAGAAGGGAAGCACAGCTTTTTTTAAAATCGAATTTTAAAAAATGAAATATTCTGGTGTTGAGCAGGTTACAAGACAAATACACAAAAAAATGAAATTTCAACTATGCTCCACAAAACTACTGATGAAACTAGGAAAATCATTGTTACCTTGATATTGGAAAACCACAGGTCATTTTCATGCAGTGTAGCCACATAAACAGAAGTAAGAAATCCAAAAGAGATGGCAACAATTCCACCAACAGTTATTGAGAGAACGTTCCACAGCTTTCCACCTGGAGCATCTTGGAAGAAAAATATTTCAGTCTGTAATTGTGAAACATATTACTGAACCTATAGGGATTTTGGAAAGCCATTTATCCATTGCCTATGCTAGTACAACTTACATTCTGCAGGTAACAGGACACCTGATTTGAACTCATCTTTATGGAGATGTGGTTTTTATTTTCTCATCTAGAATAACACAGTATTTTATTTACATACAGAACTAATTTGTAAATCTGAATTGGAATATCTTCCAAAACTTTTTAAATTCAATACAGGATGACTGATGACAAAGCAAGAAATTCACATCTCCTTCACAGGTCTAAAAATAGCTGCCTTTCTGAGGAGGAGTGTTGCTCAGGTTTTGTAAAAAACAACAGTGAAGGGTCAGAAGCCTCACTAAATACCCACAAAGAGACTGAACAGCAGCCAAAGCAGCCTCTGGTGATGTTGTCATGGTTTGAATTGCAGATGGGCTCCTGCTGACACTGGAGCAAGGTCAGGGATGGGATGATGGCAAAGAAGGAATGGGTTCTGGGCACTTACATTCCTGGGGCTTGAGTTTGTTGGGGTTTTGGCATTTTCAATGTTAATGTAAGGTTTAATATGGATTAAACCATATTTAATCTGGAATTGTATCCCTGAAATGGCTATTATATACTGTGTGTGACATATGCAATTCCATGGATCTGAAGGCTGGGCTGCATGAGAACTATGATCACTTGCCCTTTTCATATATAGCCTAAGTGTATTTGTGCAGAAACAACAATGAAACTTTCTTTCATCTGCCCAAATGCAGAGAAACATTTAGAATTCAGACAAGAATATCCCTTAAAATAAGTTAATCTCAAAACCCCCAAAAAACAAGGAACTTTGTTGGCTCTAAAACTGTAATTCCTTACAAAATGTCAGAATTTCATTACTTAAATCCAGAATTAAGACATTTAATGACTCTCTTATAAATTTACCTAAGCAGTGTCCTGTAAATTAAAAAGCAAAAGTCTGAAGGTAAATTCAGCTTTTATATGAAGCCTGCCTATTTTTAAGTACATTTCATCAGTTATCTTTAAATCCTTTTACATTACAATGATTTGGACTGGGATTCTTTTGAGAACTTTGGATGGCTGCATACAATCTGATAGTGTGTCACCAATAATAGACTGAAAAAATTGTTCTCGCCAATTCAAATTAGGATTTTAAACAGACAGACTGACATGCAGCAGTCTGTATGAGACCCTCTGTCTCATCCAATAAATTTTGGTGATATTCAAGTATGGAAATGCATTTGGCACATACCTAGTTCTGAGCTGTGCTCAGGACAGAACAAAACCAAAACACTACTAAAAAGCCATAATGTCACTTTGTTTTGCATTACCCACCAGGTGGAATTTTCCCATCAGGTTTCACATTTGTCTCCTCTGCAGGCTGATCTTCAGCTGCTTCTGTGCCTTTTCCAACTCTTCTCTGTCTTATGGTTGTCATGATGTCAGTCACTTTAATTCATTATTCTTCAGCCTTACTCCTAAATGGACACACACAAGCAAAGCATCTTCCTACCCACAGTCGCTTGATACTATATGAAATATGTGAAAATAAAACCACATCTGAGATCACAGACTTTGACTTCTATAATTCTACTGTACATAAAATCTATCGTATAAAAAATGCAAGGTTTTTCTTTAAATCTGTACCACTTGGCAAATGAAAGCATAAAAACCATTATCTTAGAATTATAAACACTAACATTCAGCATTTTACATTCTCTTGAACAGGTTTTCAGAATGATTCATTACTTTGATTGCCCTCAATTTTTTAGCCCTTGACTCAAAAAGCACACCTGGCTCCCCTTTTTTAAGAAATCTAAGCTCTTCAAAGAAAAATTAGTCTTTCAGCATATTTTACTTGGGTGCCTAAAACATGAAGCCAATCATTTAAAGCCTGGCTTTCAGAAAACCCCCCAAAAAGGGATCAAAAGATGCAAAAACGATGCCAGAAAACACTTGTGTTATAAACAAGTAGAGAGAGCATTAAAAGAATACTGGATGTTTTGCACAGCATAGAATTTGAGAGCATCACAAGACGAAAAGCTCGGGCAGTCGTTGCCCGGTCAGCTGCGGGTGCTCTGTGCGCTCTGAGCCCGGGAGCGGCGCAGCATCCCCGGCAGCGAGAGCCACGCACCCCGGGCACAGATCCCGTCCCAGCGCAACAGCTGCTCCCTGCCAAACACAGGGGAGCTGCCTCAACGCACAACTTTGCTTAAAGCTTTTTGCAGCGGATTAGCCTCGCCTCCGCCTCACACACCTGGCAAAACACACGGGGAGCTACGCGAGCTAACGCTGTGCAAGAGCCGGTCTGCAGCACGCCTGACAATAATTAACAAAGGCAAGACGCTCATCCCCACCCCGCTCTCCGAGCGCGGTGTCAGCGCTCCTCACACGCCGGTTCCGCCGGGGCAGGCAGGTCTCACCCTGCCCCGCTCCGCGGAGAGCCCGGGCCGGGGCAGGGCCGAGCCGAGCCCGGGGCTCCCCGCGGCCTGCGCGGCCCCGCCGCGGCTCCCCCGCCCGCGCCCCGCTACCTGCGGCCGCTGCTGCCGGCGCTGCTGGGCAGCGGCCCGGACCCCGCCACGGGTACGGACAGGGACGGAAAAGGGAAAAGGGAAAGGGGAAGGGGCGGGCGCGGCGCCGGGTGCTCGGCCCTGCCGGGCGGAGACCAAGAACCGGGGCGGGCACAGCCGCCCGTCACAGGCCCGGCCCCCCGCCCCGGCCGCCTCTCCATGGCTGGTTCGAGCTCCCCGGGGCGGAAATCCGGCATAGCGGGGCACAGTGAGGGTTCCGATCCGTGTACATCTTGTTGGGGAAGGAGCTGTGGGGCTCGGCAGCGCGGCCCGCTGCCCCCGAGGATCGCGCTGTCCCGCCGGGCTTCAGCCGGCCGGGAGGATGCTTTGCTAAAATAGTGCCCTGGAATTTATTTGTAGTGGTTTTTTATTGTATATCTCTCCGATATAGTACCAAATATGTGCGATTTTAAAATTGAAATTAGAGCTGCGTGTTCTGTTCAACGCCTTATAAGCTCCATTGTATTTCTTGTTTAACTGCACCATAAACCTAGCCCTGCAATAAGTCTTTACTGTTAGTTTTATTTGCACTGTCTTTAGTAATTGTAGGAAAAAACCCATGCCACATGAAGCCATAACCAACAAACCGACTCCAGGCCCATCACCGAAAGCTGATTTCCCAATAGTCCATGCAAATTCTGTGGAATTGACCGGGAGAAGGTTCACTTCTTCAGGACACTATTGAGTTGATTTTCCATTATAATTTTATAGTCCAGCAATACTTTTATTTTATTTTTTTCCCCTCTCTCTTTACACAACCTTGAAAAAACTTAGTATTTTGATCAGGAAAAGCCGTGTGCTCAGAGACACCAAGAAAACTAAGCAGCAATCATCCTGGTAATTCTGAACTTTGAAGTCATTGACACTAGAAATCAGGAAATTTTTCAGTATCTGCTCTGCGGGCTTATTTTGCTTTGTAAGTATTTTTTAGAAGCAACAGAATTATCTTAGAATGCATTAGAATTAGAATTCTCTTACTTCCTCTGATCAAGCCCTCAAAATAATTGAACAATTCTACTTTAGGTCAATTTACAGCCATACTTCTTTTGGTTTTGAGTTTGTTTTTTTTTGAGCAGTAAGGCAGGTCATACATTTGTGGGGAATGCTTAAACTAAGCATGAAAACTAAGTAAATATGGGCTTTACCATGGGCATTAGATTTATCTTCCTTTTATCACTGCCACAGCATAGATGTCTTGCGTTTGTTGAAATGAACACATTGTATACATACAAGAAATTTTACAGTGTAGATAAACACCTTGAGTGTGTGTAGATTTTTGTGTAAAGCAGATAATGTACTTACATTTCTAAGAAAAGGGATGGTGTGGAAGATATTTCCTGGAATATAAGTTCTGCTTATCCACTACTTTTAAAGAGGCCAATGCAAACTAAATTCCACAAGAACAAGCAGTTACAGAAATGGTTTAGAAAGCATAATCAGTGAAGAGCTTTAGAAATCCCTGAGAAGGGAGGAGTTGTCTTAATTCTCTTGTGTTTTATGATGTGTGCATGGATGTAATGGATTTGTATGTGATAAGTCACTGTGCTCAGTGGGGAATGATTGCACAGGACCAACAGTACAAATCTCACTGACATTCCTTGAAGTACTAACATAACCTACACTGCTGAATAGTGTTACTGGAACTAAAAAGTTTCCATAATATAAATGTGCTACACAGCCTTACACATTTGTTAATGTATCTAAATGCTCAGCTATCATCTTCCTTCTGAAATACTAACACTTACTGTTCAAGTTTCAAATAGCAGAAGATTAGATAGTAGGGGAAATAAAAAAAAGCATTTTTCCTCAATTCTATATAAATATAGAATTTCCTGTCATTTCCTGTTGCAATAAGTGTTTAAGTACAGCACTAGGAAAAAATGGGGTTATTATTTAACATATTCTCGCAGAAACAATTTATTATTTAGGCAACATGTCTGTTTGATAAAAATTTAATGTTTCAAGTTATGAGAATACAGAAGAACTGAAGAGCTTCCAGATGGATATTAATACCTGAAAATTGTATTATAAAATGTAAATTAAAAATCACCAAACTGTAGCTTGCAATCAGGAATACTGATGATTACATCATTACTGTATTACTATAATACTGTTGCAATGCTGGCTTCTTACTTGCCAAAATAACAGAAAAAATATTTAACAATATTCTGTTTGCTCATTCTGTTCCAATTAGATCAAAGTTGTGGAGTGTTCATGTTAGTACCAAGTTACCCATGATCCCAGCCAAACATTTACAAATCATTGTGTACAGGAAATGGTTGGAAGAAACCTTAAAGTCAAATTATCTGCATTTTCTTTTGGATTGTCCCATTCAGTATTGTAGAAAGAGCTACCATGAACTAGAAAAGCGGACTCAGATTCTGCCCCAGTAAATTTTGAGTCTAAACCTGCAATGTTTTGAGTTGCTGTTCACAGCCTTTTGGTGGGTGGCAAACATGCCCAATTTCTAGCTTCTCACTTGTCTCAACTTTTAAAGCTCTTCAGGATGCTGAAGTTTTTGCTTTTGGGCAAAGAATCTTGGTTTTACCAATAGTAAATTTAATTACCTAGCTAATCTTAGGTCAGTTCTAATGGTGCCTCCCTTCCTGAGTGGCTCTGTGTGACAGGTCTTCTCCAAACACGCCTGGAAGGGATGCAGAACAGAAGCTCACTGTGGTGCATCAGCTTTCTGCAGCAATTCCAACCCTAAACACTTGCCAAAGATCTAGCACAGAGTGATTGAATCCCCCTTCTGTGTGGCAGGGCTCTTGCTTCTTTTCTCCCAAGTCCCAGGGGTGTTACAATCATCGTGCTGCTTTGTCCCAGCCAGCACTGTCCTGTTCTGTTTGTGATCATACATGACCAGGTGATTTATGGGGAAGAGGCTCTTGTGCTTTATTCAGCTGACGTGAGGAAGGTGTTTTAGCCCAGTGAAGAGGATTAAGCCTGGATGCCACATCCTACTACAAAGACCTTTTTTTCCAGGTAAGCATTAGAGAAAATGTGAAAAAGCTGCATGACATAGTGTTCTGTAGTGTTGCATCTAAACCCATTTGTAGTTCCAGCTTTATTTCAACATATTTGGCCCAGGGCCCTAATAATAACAGGAAGATGGCAAAAGATTGCCTGTTTATGTAACTGTGAACCATGCTTATATCAGCAGTGCATATTCTGGCCATACTCTCTTTTCTCCCCAGCAACACCAACTGACTTTATTTTTTTCTGAGAAAGATGGGAAGAAAAGCTCCAGCAAGGCCAAGAAATATGCAGTGTATTTAAAAATAGGTTTCAAGATATGTTTTAGCTTATGTGATGGAAAAGCAAAAGTCCATCACCTGAAAAAAAAAAAAAAGCTGTTAAGGCTTTCACTCTTATTTAAATTAGGGAAAAAAATTCCCACTAGTTTAATTATGAATTTTGAATTTGCAGTTGTTTCCTTCAGCATCGTGCTACCCTAACTGCATGCATGCTTACAAATATTTTGACTTAATAGTTTCATATTTCTTCACCCCAGTTACTTTGATAAAACTTGTATTAGCAGTATTTAAACCAGTAATAACAACAAACACTAATAGTTTCATACAAGAGTAAGAAATGGCAGTAAAGTATTTCAAATACCTTTTGACTTAAACAGATTTCCCTCTCGCCAAACACCGTTTCAGTGTTTGGATTTTCCATATTCGTTTTCTAAAGAGGCCAAATAAAAGTGACTAAAGCATTTAACAAAAAAAAGTTTATTACCAAAATACAATATTAAAGTCAATACGTGACAAACTCCTGTAAAGCAAAATAAATTATTCTACCATTGTACAGTATTCCAGAAGGTAGTTAAAGTAGTACTACAGACTTTGCTTCATCCTTCCAAAGAGTTGCCTATCAGGAACACAATCCTAGAGAGAGCTTAAGGCATGCAGCTTAATGTGCTGTATAACTTTATAAAACAAAACTCATCCTATTTAATAAGATACAGTATCAGAATGAACTGCAGTCTTTACATGTCAGTTTTCTAAATTTTTTATACTTTGGCTATAAAAGCAGTGCCATAGTGTTACAATACCTTTTCTTAAAAAAATACATGTACCCATGTCCATGAATATCAAATGCAAATGTAAATTTCTATTAAATATATCTTAACAAATGTTACTTTGAGCACCAACTGTACATTTCTTCAAATGATTAAAGAAGTGCTTATGAAAGAGGAAAACACCGTAACTCCGACTGAATCCCACTCTATTTTTCCAGGTCAAGCATCAATCGGGAAGATGAAATATGCACCCATTTTTCAGTACAGCCAAATATGAATGAAGTTTGCTCTTTAGTGGAAGTACAGACATTGTGAACAAGGCTGCAAGTTACAGTTTGTATCACAGAATAAAATCTAATTTAAACAAACAGCACGCGAATAGCTGATCACCTGGTAGTGCTGTGACCGAAGAGACAAAAATAGTTTAAAAGCTTAAAGAAAGGGCAAATTTGCAGTGTTAGTGATTTTGAAATGTGCTTAAAACCCCTTACAAAACATGCAACTAAGCCAGCCATACACTTTCAAAGCAGATAACCTGAGAAACAATTTGCTTTCAGGAAAACTAAGTCTATAATTATTTCACATGCAGGACTTCTGACAAAGCCCCTGGAAATTGTGAGTGGGTAACTAATTGCAAGCAGCATGGAGACAGCTAAAAAAAGTAAATCTCTGTGCATATGGAAAAGAATTTTTGTTGGCATTTGTCAGAACTGTTAATGATTTTAGAGGCGAATAGCTTTCTGTTTTACAGGAACACATGGTCAAAAAGAACAAAGCAATAAGATGGCAAAGAACAACTGTGAACAGACACATCCTGCTTCGGAATTCTGTGACACTGATTCCTGGTGCACTGCACAGAACGCTGCAAGTGTGGCTTCCACACACACCAGAGCTGGTCATGCTGATTCAAGGTTATTTTACTGGTTTTTGAAATTTTGGTTCACTGCCTTCTCATTCTTAACTTACGAATGCAAGTTTCTCCTTTTTTATCTTTCACTAGCTGAGCAACTTTAACATAATTATATAGAAATAAAAGTGTGGTAAATATTTTTTCTGTGAATACTGACTGGTAGTTTAGCATTACCAGGGATCCCACTGTCCTTTAATTCTTTCAACAGATGGGATTCCTGAGTGAGAAAGTTGAGATATATTCCAGATGATGTAGAATTTTCACATTAATTCTATACTGAAGGTAAAATAGCAGTGTCAGTAAGACAACATGAATATCCCAGTAGAAGTTCATTATCTTCACTGGAATTTGGGAGCATGTAAATAAATAATGTGTTTTTCAAATGTAAAATCCATTTGTAGGAATATGAAAAATAACTATTAAGTGAAAATAATGTGTAATTGACTTCACATATGTATTTAAAGTATCTCAAAAATTCAACACAAAAATGCTTTGACCTTATATCCTCACCAATTCTTCAAGTTAAATATGTACTTTCTGCTACGTAATTTATAAACAAAATAACACCTATTTAATCCAAAAGAAGAAGTAAAATTCAGGAAATCTCTTGAAAACAAACATCAAATATACTTGAAGTCTTGATGCTTTTATCCTGGCCTCTACATTTTGTGCTACTTCATGAACCTGTGACTTCTGTTACTGTTTTGGCTTAAGACATTGTTTGTCATTTCTTTTTTAAAATATGATTTTCTACAGGAAGATTATCTTTCAGCTCATTATTTCTACAGTTACAGCTCTGACAGACAAATGGGAAATTTGGCCAGCCAGTGGCATTTCAAAGACTGCCAAAGCATGTAGGCGTTCCTGAAAATCCCAATTTGTGCTCACCTACATCTTTTGGAATCTACACAGATTTAATCTACATCAATTTGTGGCAATTATTGTTAAAATCTTCTCATGAAAAGCATTGCTCATCCATACTGCCAAGTAATCACAACAAATGGAAAGTGACATTATGAGCTTTTCTTTTTTAAAATAATTCATCTGAATGTGTGAAGAAAACCATGAAGAAACAACAGGTTATTGTTATAAAAATAAACTGTTACACACTATGAGTTGAAAAGATAGCAGTTTTGTAATTAGGATCCAATCAAACAAATAGTTATTAACAAAATGCTTCTACATCCTTCACCTCCTGCTGCTCTAAATCAATGGAAAGGATGGCAGTCTTTGCTGGAAAATGACTTGGGACTTTGTAAAGCCTTAAAAATAGAAAAATGGAACTCCTGTGTGTGCATACAACACATGTCCAGGCCCACCTCCTCTCTCCCCACCTTCCAGAAGGCAGGCAGGGGGGTTTAGCAGATCATATTGTAACAGTTTTATCTGATCTGTTGCCAGATCATCTTTCAAAAAACAGGGTAAAAACTTTCTTTGCTGAATTACTTGGAAAACAACAAAGAGGGAGGAAGAAAAAAAGCTTTTCAAGTGATTCAAAGCTTTCACACCTTTGGGTTTTAAAGTACTGTTCTAATGCATTATTACTGACTACTATCTGACTTGAAAAGAAAGAACAACAATCCTACATTCTTGGCACCTTATAAAAAGTAACAGGTTAAAATGGATTGATCTATTCTCCACACCTTATATTTATCTCTTAAATGATTCCTCAGTCACTGGTTAAAACACTGTACTCCTAATGAAACAAGAACTCAGGATGGAAAATCAAGTTTTGCTTGCAATTCTTCTCTTTAGCAAGTTTGTCAGGCAAAAATTAGCAAAGAAAGAAAATATTCTCTAGGAAATCCTCTCTTAACTTACTGCTTCACCTAGTTTGTATTCTGAGCCGTGTTGTGGTCCTTGTTTAGAATGATGTTTATGATTTCACCCTCATGTTCTTTCATATGATCCAGTAGATTTTCTTTGTTGGTAGACTCAAAACCACAAATGCAGCAGCAGAAGAGAAGAACACAGTATTCTGTGCCAAGATGGGGTAGAGTGGAGTTCTTTTCTAAACTGCATGAGGTATTCATCAAGCTAGGTTTTTCATTTTCATCAGAACCTGAAATTTCATTTGTAGTCTGGTTAATTGACTCTGTAAAAGATACCAAGTTGTCTGAATTTCCTAGTATAGGTACTGTACTTTCATCTGTGCCTTCTAATAAGGTTTTGTCAGTCATCTGTCCTTGAAGCCTGAAATAATAATAAAAACAAAAACAAATTAAAATATACAGGTGTTGCTTTTTGATAGGAACTTTATTTTGAGTCAGGCTTGGGTCTTTTAAGAGATTATAGGGCTTGACAGTAGATCAGACATACCTACTGCTTTGTGAAATTGCATCATTAATTGCCTTGTTCACTTGTTCATAGTTATAGTTTTGGTCACTTGCATGTTTCCACATGTGGGACTTCAAGGATGGAGGATGGCTACATACATATCCACAGAGAGAACATCTGGGGGAAAAGTGGAGAAGGAAAAAGAGAAACATTTAAAAGTTAAATTTTATTAGTTTGGTAATGGTTTAGTTCTTCCAAAAGGATGAGTAAGTAGAGAAATCCATGTGAACCTTCTTCTGGGTCCTCCTTTTCAACTTCATAACTGGGTCATGTTAGTTTGCAAAGTTTCATCCTGTATTATAAGACTATTTTTAGAGTCTGAGAACTTTTTAATCTAATTTTTTTTATTTTCTAAACAACTGAATTGAAATCTTATCTCTTTGGCCTGATAGAATTGTTTAAACACTGCAGAAATGCAGTATTTCTGCTGAGTGCAGAAACATCACATCTGGGAGGGAGGTAGTGAGCTCTCTCTGCCTTGCTCTGAACCAAGCAGGAACTGTATAATTAGTACTAATTATGTCAATTGAACTAAATAAGTCTTTCCTGGTATAGCAGGCATTAGTTTATTAAGAGTTGCTGAAGTTGGAAGAGACCTCTTGAGATCACATAGTCCAATCCAGCCCCTCAGCAGGACCAGCAGGTTGCTGAGGGCAGTGTCAGATCTGAAAATATTCACAGATCAAGATTCAGACAGGTGATCATCTTCTTAATTGAGCTTTCCATCAGCTCCAGCACCGCAAGACTAAATTTGCTATTTCCCTGTAAAACACCATCTTATGCAGTAAAGAACAAAACCTTGAATAATAAATCTTATTTCCAGGGAAATATAGTGTATATTTATGGACAGAAACAACCCAAGACTGATCAAATCCTGTATAACCCTTTTCATGCATGAATATACAGAGGAGGTTTTTTTAGATGATAAATTAGTCACCTCAGCATGAAGGAGATGAGTGAATATGGCATGACATCACTTCAGAGCAGGCTCTGTCTTTTTGTCTTTTAGATTAAAAAAAACCTATTTTGCTCAGCTGCCTGCTTCTTTGGAAGGCTTCAGTTCCCCAAGTCCGATGGAAAAGATCAGAATCAATTGAAAGTGACCTTGTGCTAATAAATATAACTAGGAATGCATCTCAAGCAGTGAGATCCCATTGTGTTACTATGATGTTATAAAATTACCACAATGCAAGTTAGTTTTTGTAAATTTTTAAGATCTTTTCAGAAATGTAACCTGGATACACAGGAAGGCCTACATAAAACCACATTATACACAACAATTGAGTAAGGTTTTATGACTTTTCATAATGACAGTATAGTCCTTAAGTGCCCTGCAAATAATCATACACAGGAAATGATTTCTGCTCAGCAGAAGATTGTAGAGAACAGCAAAAATTCCAAGACAGGTGAAAACATGGTACATTGCCTTGCTTATGGAGCAAGGTAATTCCGTCCTGCTGGGGAACAAGAGGTGTGTCCTTCTAGCTCACTTTACTGATTTGGAATCTAGGATCCTATTTGTCTCTTTTCCTTCTAATCTGGAGCCTTACAAAGGAAATGGATGCTTTCAAAGATAGGTGAGTGTATTCTCAGATTGGGAATCTTAGGATCTCTAGCAAGGCTGTTACAAAATACATCATTAGATAAAAGGGAGAATTTACAGTTAATCTGTAGATAAAATTAGGCCAAAATATTTGGCCTATTTGTAAAACACAAAGATCAAGAAATAAATCTTAATTTCATTTAATGTGCCCATTAGTCTCACTATATGTATATTTATCTGTGCCACTAACACTGCTTGGTCAGTGGTTTGGGAACACAATCAATGAAGCCACAGCCCAACATCCATTTTTAGTCCCTTTTAAATACTCTCACTTTCTGAAGCTCATTAATTTACTCAGGTGATTTACTAATAAAATTTACTTTACTGAGAATAGTATATTTTGAACCAAATACTGTTGACTATTTTAGCATCTAGTTCAAATCAGACACAGAAACTTCAACAGCTTTTAGCATGCTGCTCTACAGTTAATGATTACATATTTATAATTACAGGATATGCAACACTTTCTCGGAGAAACAAAATTATCTGCCACTGAGTTGAGTAGTAGAAGCCTTTCAATTCCGTAACATGACCTGTCCTACTGCTTGATTTGTGCTGAATTATTAAACTCAACTTTTCAGGTGTATTCTATATTGACATTCTAGGGAAAAAATTCTCTTGCAGCTTTGGATAGACTAATTCCTTGGGGAACAGGGACCAAAGTGTGGAGGTTTCCAGTAATCTCTGGTAATGCCCAAGAGCACTCAGCAATACTGTGGGAAGTATGAGAGTTGAGCAAATGGAACTTAATGCTTCTATGAACATTTTGGGGAAAAATGCAGTGGAAGTACTTTTAAGTTGTAGAAGCAGCTTTTCTTGAGAAGAAACCTCAATGTGAGTGTGCTTTATTTGAATTCTTCATATTGCCCTCGAAATTTTCCACTAGGAAATACTCAGAATATTCCAAATTTCCTTTCCCTTCCCAACTTCTATTTTTTGTTGCAAATTAGTAGTAGACAATGACACATATTTGTGCCAACTTTCTCATGTGTCTATAAACCACCCATTCCTATGGACAGACTGTAACAGACACTCATCACTTAACGACCATTCATACTAAATCTTAACTAAGTGATGCCAACCTGGGTTCCAACTGATGTGTACATGCAAAGGCTGTGCCTAGACAGAGATATTAAACAAAGACAGGGAATGTTCCTGGATACTGGAATTTACCTGTCTATAATGATCAGTTAGAAGTGCCATGGCATGATTTTGGCCCATACAATCTCCTAAACAATTCCAGGCATGCTTAGTAATTAACATAGCCCAGAAACTACTTGCAATAGGCACTTTGTGTGCAACCATCACATTCTGGAAAGCAAAACACATCCCAGAGGGAAGTCATGGACACGTTTAATCAGCCAGCAGAAGCACTGCCTGGGAATGCCATGGCAAATCCATCCAAAAAAAACCCCAAACAACCCCAAACAAGTCTCTGGAGCACAGAATGACTCTAGGAGGGAAGGTAATAGAATCTAAGCACTGCTTTAATGTAACAAAACCCCCACTGCCAGAGCTTTTTGCCACATGAGCCCCGTTACATACTTGTACTGTTCCAAGAGCTGCACTGCCTGATGCTCCTGAGGGTGCCGCCTCATGTGGCACTTCAAGCTATTCATATTTGTGGTGGCGAAGTCACACACGCGACATCTGAAGAGACAACAACAAATGAACTAATCTGACAATTCACTGTTCCAAATCCCAACAGCTACGAGAATGCAAAGGTGCCTAGAGAAACTACAGCTGAGGACTAACAACATGTACAGAACTCCAAGTTATGGTGTTAACCTGCTCTTGGGTGGAATCTTTTGCAGCCCAAAAAAGCCTCCACCTTTCAGCAAGCATCACTAGGCATTTAGATGATGTTTCTTCCTGAAATCTCTCTTGTGCCCCTCTCCTGATGTGGGTACGCATCAGTAAGTGTGAGCAAGGTGAGGCTGGAGGTGGCTGGGTGCAGCCCTTCCAAAGGCACAATGTGACCCTAAGAGCTGCAGGGGAGAGTACAAGATCTACTTAATGCACCAGCAATGTTCTCATGACATTGTAAAAGCCAAACCAGTAACAAAACACCAAGTTTCAGGGCTTTACTGCTGAAAAAGAAGTCAGTGACAAGATTAACGTATTCAGATTTAGGTGCCCTAAGCATGTCCCGTCGTGTCAAATTTTTATTTTTTTTTACTTCGGTCACAATATCTCTGTATAAAACCCATACATAAAGTAGTCTGGATCTAAATTCACATCCATGGATTTAGATCCCACAGTACTACATAAATTCCTTGTTATTAATAAATATCAATATACTACCATACAACCTTCCTGTAACTATTACATTAAGACATAAACCATCAAGCTTAGCTAAAACTCTTATGTATTTGTTTGAACTTTAGGTGTTTTTTGTTTTAATGGTAAAATGTCCAGTTATAAAGCCTGCTCTACAGTGTGAAACAGCCTGAGACTGCAGGATACTTAGCCTGACAATACTCGCTATATTTTTAAAAGGATTTAATTGCAGTATTAAAATCCAGAACATACCAAATCTACAAAAACATATCATCTAAGGCTCTAAAGCTTAGTTTCCAGCAAGTTTTGTCAAATAAGTAATAAAATATGTTTACAGCTCTCAAAATGGCAGCAGTATAGTAGGCTGCTGTTTGATACTACAGAAGGCTTGAGGAATTCATGTTTCAGAAGGAGAAATACCATAAATACTAGATCATTATGCTTTTCAGACTGTGGCTTAAGTGTCCTGCCAGGTTTTCTGATTTGTCTAAGGGGTTTATGAAAAAATAATAAGAGAAGCAAGGCAGATGGGTCGGTTTGTAGTTAGTATGCAGCAGTCTGTATCACCAGTGGAAAATTTCCAAGGGTTCCTAAATCAAAACAGGCTGCTAACACCAATTTGAAAACTACCAAGTACAAGACACTCTACAGTATCTGCTGCTCCAACCTCACTAAGTAATAAATAATGGTAACAGCAATGGTTCTGAGGAGAAAACCATCTATTTGTATTTCACACTTGCTCTCTGAGTAAACATCTTGTGAATTTTTGCCTGTGTTATGGGCTATCGTAATAATGCAAAAATCAAAATACAACATGTTTTCAACGTTTGTTTATCTAAAAGAAAGTTCCTGCTTAGCTCAGCATTTCAAGGTGTTGAGTTTTCAGAATTTACATTAAAGGTAGAAGTTTACATTAAAGACCAACTCGAAAACTCTGCTGACTCAGATCTATTTTCTAGCCACTAGAGAGGGACAGAGATCCACACTGAATGAGCACAGATTGAATTTGGGGGAATTTATGCAGCAACCAATAGGAAAATGTAGGATTTAATTTTTTTGCTGGGGACCTCAGCTGTAGTATTATATGTTATTTTAGATACCCAAGTTCCTATATAAATCCATATGATACTGATGTAGAAAACTTATAAAATATGATCCTGAGTATATTATTATTGTTAGAAACCAGTGAAAATAATAAGGCACTGGTGACAACAGCAGAATTTTTCCACACTCTGCAGCAGCCAATATATAAAGCAGTAATATGACAGTGGAGAAAATTTTGGAATAAAGCAAATCCAAAATGAAGTTAGGTGTGCAAGGATTTTGAGAAATATATTATTATTGTTGGCCAAAGTCCAGTATTATAATAGAATTATCTTCCTCTCCACATGTGAATGCTTCAAACTGAAAACAAGCAGCAGACTGCCACAGCAAAAGATGCATTCTGGAAAAATTAGCAAATCTTAATTACTTAGCTTGAATAAGCCAGCAAGTGTAGCTCTTTCAGTAATTTGCAGTAAAATAATGTGATTGCAATTCTTTATACCACCTTTCTCAACTGCATGAGCAGTTCAATGACCCTGCCAGGGCCAGGCAGGCCCAGCACTCACCTGTATGGCTTATCCGAGTTATGGATCCGGCGGTGATTCCGCACACCCACGTACGTTGTGCTTGTGTAGTCACAGACATCACACCTGAACAGCTTCTGAACTGAAGACTTGCCTCCTATTGAAATAAAATCCATTTTTTAGACAGCTGCACTCTGTGTTGTAAGGAGTTCTCAGATTATAATTTCATTGCAACTGAATTATGAAACATGAATTAACATTTTAAAGTAATGGTTCTGAATGTCTATAAACACTGAATACTTTTAAAGTAGTAAACAGACATCAGATATAGAGGTAAGAAAGGTGTGGTTTATTTTACTATACTGTTCTGCATTTGCCCTGCCATTTTTAGGAATTATTAAAATTTTAAGAAAACATATTCTATTTCTCTATGTGGACACTTCCCTTCTCCCTGCAGTTGGGTAAAACCCTGTTACAGCAAAAGCTGATAAAATGTGGGACTGCTGAACCCAGCAGTTTCACTGCTTTGTAGAATGCATCAAATCAAAGGAAAAGACAGGGATTGAGAATGGATGAGTTTCAAACTGGCAAACACAGAGAATAAAAGCAAAAGACCTCCCAAAGCCTCTAAATCCTCTTTATCATCCAACATACACTCATATTTTCTGAAAGATATGAGAGGATAAAAAATAGATATTGACCAGATGTCTTAATAAATAATTTGGAATTTATCCAAATTACTAAAAAGCAAATGTAACAAAAGTAATTTTTTTTCCTTCCAGAATGAAAAAGACTCTTGAAAAATTAATGGTTGCAGAGACAAAGGCTAATGACTCCTTAAAAACAGAAAATGTGTGCCCAGGAGTGTACAATTGGAATATTTTTGAGATAGAAGTGTGTACACTTTAACAGCCTTGTTCCTGCTCCTGCACTGAATAACGGCTGCAGATATTAAGATATTAACATTTGGGAAGAGGGATGGCTTTTTTTATGCAGGTAATTTTCCCATTCCAGTCTACCATGCTGTACCTCATGCACTTTTTTTTAGACTCAATTTTCTAATTAACAAAACAATTAAGACTCATGATGGTAAAACTCTTTTAAGGAGACATTTCTTTTCCCACAGGCAGGCACTGAATTATGCCAAAAAGGTTTCTAGATATTTTATTCTGATGAATACAGTCCCACAGCTAACTTCTACAGTAAGGGAAAATTACAACTAATTAAACTTTCACTCCAAAATTTAGCACTTTTGGTTCAAGATGCAAAGTAATTAGGTAAGGCTGATAACCCCAGAGGGTTATTGTTATAAAAATATATAGTATATCATATAAAATAAAATGTCAGTCTGAATGCAAAGGCAATGAAATAAAATTGGAATATTTCTGTGGGTACCAAGATGCCCAAAAATGTATTTCCTATATTTAATTTAAAAAAATGACACAGTGCTCACTCTTTAGCATTCTTGTAAGAAATAATATGGAAGTAATATATAACCGGCTCTCTTTGCAAGTCAAACTTAAAGCAAAATATACTGGAGTTTTTCCTACAATAGGCTCACAGAGTAAAATTTAATAGGGTTCTTTTTTCCTTTAATGTAAAAATTATCAAAACAATCCTAATTATTTACTTGAAGACTTTGGAAATTATATTTATGCATTTTTCTTTTATGAAAACACATTAATGTAGGAGACCTCAAGTGGATCAAGAACACTGACTGGACTGCAGATCCACGGGAGAGCAGGGGCTGTGCTCTGCTTGAAGGGGTTTTCCATCTTAAATTCTGCAGCTTTAGAATAAACTGCTTCTACATGCATTTTCTTTTACAAATTCGGTATTTCAGTGGGCAGGCAGTTTAAAAACAACAGTATCGAATGAGATTTTTAAAGCATTATGCAAACATATTAGCTACAGCACAGTTCTAAGAGGCTCACACCCAGCAGCACACACTTAGGAGCAATTATTTATACCAATCACTACTTTATATTTATTCCTTCTATAAAATGCACATAAATTATAATACATCACATCATCTCTTGCTGTTACAAAATAGCACTTGTGCCCCTCACCCCCTCCACTGGCTTATTTCTTGTGGGTTTGGAGCCTGTTTTGCTTTCTGGATGGAGAATATCAGGTCTCTTACAAGTGAATACAGAAATGACAGATCTTTGTTGCAGCAGCAGTAACAGGTGCTCATGTAATGCTGCTTATTACCCTATTCCTTCATTATTAGACATTTACAATCCAATCATATCCAGTGTCATAATGCCCCTTTTAATTTATTGTACAACCATGATGAATAAAGAGACTTTTAGGACTAACTATTTCATAAACAAGAAATGAAACTGTTCCAGCTCAGGCATCTTTCACATTAACAGATGCTATGCCATAAACTTCTTTGTTTTGTGTCGCTTTATAGGGATGACATCTGTTTGACAAGAGATTGCTGTACTGCAGTAGTGCTGCAATTTGATTATAAATTGGTTCTGAAATAATTTAAGCATTCCACAGTACAAGTTAATAAAAGTTTAAAAGGAGAACTGTTTTCGTTCAAGCCACACTACTGAATTTCATGTGGGGTAAACAACCAATTAAAGTACATGGCTGGAATACTTCTGCAATATAATAATGAGAAAAACATACTTATAAAAACACCACTAAATTAATTGAAAGCAGGCATATTTCTTGAACAGGTTCTTACCTTTCATGGAAGTTAATTTACAAGATCAGGATTTGAACTAAACAACATCATACTGATTTTAAAAGCAGACAGGACTATTGATTTTCACATTACCAGTTACATTACCAGGACTGGAGCTCAAAAGGTACAGTATTTCTCCAAACCTGACATGTTTCAGTCATTGCAAGGTAGTTATTCCTGTATCACCACATCTTTAGGAGCACTGGTTTACAGCAAACAAAACACCGTCAGAAGTAACAGTCCAAGCCAAGCTGTGCTTGTAGATATTTGTAACTTGATAAACTAACAATGTTTCATTTCCTATCACTCCCATTAAAGCATTTATACTATTGCTTCTGCAGAAAACCGCCATTATGTAATAGGAAACATTCCCACTGCAAGCAGACCCTCCCTGGCCATTTCTCTGTCTTCCCTGGCTTTGAATGGCTCTCTCAGGCTTAGTCCTGGGGATGTACTGAGCACTACTGATCAATTTCCTGAATTTAAATGCCTTCGGCATTGATAAGAGCAAAAAGGAGCTGGGAGTGGTCATTCTACCTGAGACTGATAAGGTAATTAACTTTTAACTTGTATACTGAAAGCCAGAAAAGGTGGGAGTGTGAGCTAAGAGAGCAGAAGGCAAAGTTGGGAACGTGTGAAGTTGTTTTGAGCAAACCATTGCCCATCCACCCTGGCTCGTGCTGGTCAGTGCCTTTTTTCACAAGAAATTGCATCTATTTCAGTAACTTTTGCACTCACTGAACAGCTGTAGAGGAGACAGAACTCAGAAATTTCCACTGCAACCTAAGTACCATTGGAGTGCACATTTTGCTGTCTAAACAAACAAGAGAGCACGGTTAGGACAGAAAAGAGCTTTGTGCACCAAATGGAAATACTTCAACTCACAGTTGTTCAGAGACTATCTAATTATTAGTATTTCTTCATAATGCTTTAAAATTGCAAAATGCTAATAATTACAGTGTTGCCTTCAAAATAAAAATGCTGTAAATATTTTCAGTAGCTGTAACTCACCAGAGAAGAGGATGCATTCATACTGCAATGATCCTGGCTCTCCAGGACACACAAGGGATTTTAAGGCCACATTTTCTCCTAAACTTCAGAATTTGGTTAATTTTTCTCCTATTTGATTACCTTAATGCATTAAGGGTTTGCTCGGTTTGTTTTTGTCTTGTTCTTTTGTTGCTGTTTATGTTTTGCAAACAAACACTATTAAATTAGAAGCAGATACACAGCTAAACAAACAGGAGGCTCCAAGCAACCTGGTCTAGTGGGAATTGTCCCTGCCCATGGCAGGGCTTGCAAAGAGAGGAGCTTTCAAGTCCCTTCCAGCCCAAACCATTCTATGTCTCTATGAAAATGATACCTACTGTTACCCTGGCAACTCTTACAGACACAGGTTGCGTATTTAGAATGTCTTACATTTGCCTCACTAGGGCTAAAATAAATGACTCATTTTGGACATTACCATAATTAAACAGAAATTTCTAAACTCAGAAGGAATGGCATTGTATGTGTATGCTGACAGGAAACTACATTACCATGGTGACTTAAAAAAAAGGCTTTCTTTTGTTTAGGTCATTTGGAAAATACTATAGCTGCTGAAGGAAGGAAGGAAGGAAAAAAATATTTTCTTCTTAAAAATTCAGAATAATATTATATATCAGTTGTTTTTCACAAGAAAAAATGCAGGGTTTAATTACTGGGGCTAAAAATATATCACCTAGCAATAAACGCTACTTCAAGACTCACTATGGTGAATTTTGCCCTCTGGAAAGAACATACATTTAAGGTTATGAACAAGGATGAAAACATTTCAGCACAAGAGATCTTAAAGCCAGTTACACAAATACAGCAAACAAGTAATGTTATGGGTGACTTTTTGTAATTTCGAGTGTAAATATAAACAGTACCTTCTCTGTCATCTGCTTCATTGGAAGCTATTAGTTTGTTAGCTGTAGCTGCAGAGAAGAGATCTGGAAGACTGTGTTGTTCTCTTTCATGATTTCGCAGCTGGCTCTGAAAAAACAGTTCCTAATGTTTAAACATACACTGCAAACATCCAGTGATCACTTGGACTATTGCAATCATCTGTGACATTGTTATTCAAGCTTTAATGACAACTGATCCGAGATATATGCTAACATATACACAGATTATCCCTTAGGTAATTTTACTACAAACAAAAAAGTAAGTATCATGAATTAGTAACATAAAGAACTGATGACTGACTGAGAGGATTCTATGATTTGGTTTTTTTTTAGAAAATAGATTTCCTTCTTTCCCCATTTCCACAGACAAGTGGCCACAGTTCTTCCTCCACAATTGTTGTACTCCAAAAGCAGTATAAGATTAGAGGTTTGTGTGAAAATTAGCTCAATTTTCATATTGCCTACTGACTTAAGAATACACCAGTCCTGTTTCTACTTGCTTGGGGAGGAGAAAGAAGAGATGGCCTTTTGCTAGCCTACGTGTATATTTTTTCAAACTAGGACTAAATGGCAATAAATATAGGAAAATTTGCATGACCACTGCTTCCAAGAGGTTCAGCTGTACAGCTGGATACTGATGCAATCTGTTCTGTATTCCTGAGTACTGAGGTGAGTACATAGGAACTCACTAATGCTTAAAATAGCAATTAGAAAAATGGCAGAAGTGTATTATTCTGCTCTGGTATGTAATCTTTCAAATCTAAGTTTTACAGAACATCCAGAACAACACGACAGTGGAAAAAAGAAAAAAAATTCTGCTTCGATGTGTCTCATGTTACCCCAACTGCCACACTCACAACAGGAAGGCATGTTTGAGCATTCTTTTAAAGTTTCAGCTATTAAGTTCTTTGATGTTTCCATTTCTTCCTGCAGTTGCTACGTGTGGGTAGAAAAACAACATGATATTATTATGTCCATAAGATAATTCTCAGGGGAAAAAAAGTTATGTGAGGAAGCGAGGTTATTTCAGTGGGTAGAGCAGTATAATTACAGCTGAACCGTATATTCAGCACGTGCTGCTGGCAATAATCCCTAATGGTAATTACAACGAAGCCAGGATGTCAGACTGAATTAAGTTAGAAAGAGGGATCACCAGTTATTAAAAAAGCAGCAAAATAGGTTATTTAGCGATTCTAGACAGACACAGGAAGAGCTCTACCTTGTAGTGGAAGGACTCCTGGCACTGCTTGCACTGGTACATGCGAGCTTTGCAGTGGTTGATCATGTGGCTCTCCAGGCCCTTGCTGTCCCCAGCGACGTGCTCGCAGATGGGGCACTGGTAGGGCTGGCGCTGGCGGTGCACCCGCAGGTGCTGCTTGATGTAGCCCTTGTTGCCACTGCTGTAGTGGCACAGGCGGCACCGGTAGGGCCGCTCGGCGCTAGGCATGAACTCCACCAGGTTGCTCCCAGCCACGGCTGCGTCACCGGTGTTTTGGCACTGGGCATTGTCCTGTAATTCTTTCAGGATGTCATCGTCAGAAGCGTTCTGGTCTGTCCTCTCCTTCAGTTTTTCAATGACAGTGAGCAGAGACATACTGATGCCCATTTTAATTGGTGCTTCTGATAACTCTGGTCTCTCTTTCTTTATCTCAACTATTGCACATTCACTTTGGTTTAAGCCACTGAACTCCTCTGAAGGATCCTTAAGTGAGGACACCACTTTAGAATGAGCCATGCATGGGCCATCAGTGCCCTGTCCTGCACCTGCATCCACAGCACCTTCTCCAGTCAGAGCCCTGAGGCTGGACCGTGTCAATTCTGCAGCTCTAATTGGCATTGTAACAAGAGCTTCTGCTGCTAAGGAGTGCAGTCGCAAAGACTCTGAATTTGTCCTCCTTCGTGCAGGAGGCACATTTTCATCAGCTGTTACATTTTTATTAGCGCTTAATTCGCTATCTTTCTTCTCGGCACTATTCCATTCTATTATTACTTCTTGAATTGCATCTGAATGATAAACTTCATCAGGTTCTTCACAGGTAACAGAGGACTCCACTGAGATCAATTTTTTTTCTGTTTCAATGTCAGTGCTCATTAAGAATGGTTTTTGTAAAACACTTTCTTCAGCACCTGGCAAACGCTCCACTATGACATTAATGTGACCCTTTTTATTTGGACTACAACTGATGATTTTCTGTGCTGATGACAGCAGGCTGTCAGTTATCAAATTGTCGGGTTCTGTATCTGATACAGCCTCCTCTACAACCTCTGTAGTAGGAGAATGCACCACGGACTCACTTAATATCTCTTCCTCTTTTACATTTGCTCCTATAGGTGATTTACATGACAGTTGCTCAGAATTGCAAATCTGAAGCTGAACAGAAGACTCATTATGGACATCAAGTTCATTGTTTTCCAAAGAAAGGACAACTGTATCCACACTATGAGGTGTGTGAGTTACAACTGTCTCTGACAAGCTGGTGGTTTCATTTTCTTCCTCAAAGATGGGGTAGGAACAATCAACCTCCCCTGCGTGTTTCCAAGCGTGTGTTTTCAACATCCTCTGCTGACCACAGGTGTACCTGCAAATCAAACACCTGTACATGCCATACTGCTCGTAGGTGTACCATTTCCTCCTACCCATTTCAGGCACAGGAGCACACTGAGTTGTATCCTTACATTCCAGATTTCCTGTCTGATCAGTCCCTGATTTGACACTTCCTTCCACTGGCCCTTGCAGAAATGAACTTGTGACATTGACACACTGCTGCACTTTTGTTTGGATGCTGTTTTTACCAGCATTCTCGTGGTGATTTTGGAAGTGGGATTCAAGTTCTTCTTGGCTTTTGGAGGCAAAATGACATTCTGAGCACATTAATATCACTTCATTTTTCTGCCCATGTTGTTTTATATGTTCTTGTAGAGTTAAGAGTGAAGGCGATAGAAATGTACAGAGACCACACTGGTAGCACGTCACCTTTTTTTTGCTTTGTGGAAGACATTCAGTCACAAAATAATCTGCTTGTAACTCTTCAGTCTTTTTGGTAGCAATCACTGAGAGCTCGATTGCTTTAGCTGGGATTTCACAAAGCTCATCTGCATCCAAGGACTGTGCAGAAGCATCGGCATGGGAACGTTTCTTTCCTATTAAAAGGCATCTTTGTGACTTCTCACTTTCCACTATTTTGCTTAGCTTCTGGATCACGTGGATCAGGGGGTCAGTTTTACCTTTTCTCTGGTCTTCGCTGCTCTGCAATGTTGGGCCAATGACTGTTTCAGAAATCAGCACAGCCTCCTGCTCCCCAATATTTGGCATCAATACTGCAATGCTGCTTCCTTCTTCCATAATACCTAGGATGATGGGGGTTATAAAAAAAAAAGAAAGATTTATACCTGCACAGTAATGGAAATACAGTCCAGTACAATTTACATTTTTCTCTCTACTGAACACAAAAGCCCAATTCCATTAACCTAATAAAATTTTTCAGAATGGCTACAGGAATAGCCAAAGATATTGGGGACATTTAGTGGATATTGTGGATGCTGTTCAATACAGCTGGTAAGAAGAATTCCAAGAGAGTCTCCAATAGGCTGCCTCTAAGCTGTACGAGGGCAAGACAAGTATTTTCAAGTGTAAGCTGAAGAACAGTGTTATAGCTTATTCTCTTTTTCTTTACAAGCACTACACATCTGAATGCTAAACATTAAAATATCAATTGACAGTAACTGGCATATTGATGTTTAAAAGCGTGATATGATATGAAAATATATTCCTAATGTACTTTGATGCAACGATGCTCCTAAAGCAAATGACAATTTGCAAAAATATAATTTACAAAACAGAGTTTTTTCCTTGAAATGTTAGAAGAAAGTAATTCTGGCATTTACTTGCATTAGTCATTTCACTATGACTATTTTAAAGACCATTCAAATGTCAAATCATACTTATCATTATAAAAGTAATTTTCTAGAAAACTTACTAATTGCAGCTGTTTCTACATTTTCTTACTTGTAGGAAAATCAAGTGGCACTTTATAACTTAAGTGCAATTCTTTTCTGTTTTGAGGGAAAGCTACAGGCAGTTACTATTCCCAATTACCCCTCCTTTAAAAATATCAAACCATAAACCACAGGCAATAATGCGATAATGCTGGAGGTCAAATTAGAAGCCAGTTTACATAAAAACATATCTTGTGATGTGGGCAGAGCTGTGGGGTGTGGTGTAAAGGAGCTGGACAAAAGGTCTTAAATTTACTTCTGAAAAATGTCTAGAAATACCCTATTCAAGTGCCACTATACACATATATTTTATATAAAATTTTTATATACTATGTATAAAACTGAGAACATAAAGAGATGAGAAATATTTATCAATCATCCTTAAAAACTATGCAAAGTTTATTCATGTGGATTCTTTTATTTTTTTGCAAGATAAAGAGGCCAAAAAGGAATTTCCAGAACTGGTCTTAAAAACCCATGAAATCAACTAATTTCTACTTATGGATTTAGTGTACAGCATTATAATGCACAGACACATAAGAGCAAGGTTTGTGGTGCCCCGTTTTACAGAAAAAATTCTGGGCGGAACTACTCAAGTTACCTTCACCTGTCATTTAGCTTCTAATTCAGGCTGTTATCAGGGCTAGCAGTGTTAGTTTTTTAGTATCATCTGCACCTCATGTTAAATACTTCAAGTTGAAAACTATTATTTGAAATCCACCTGAATTCAGTTATATAAAAAAACTCTGCTGTTTGTTTCAAACTGTTTTGAAACCATTACGCAAAGTGAACAAACCTGCTTTTTCCCCTAATTGCTTTTTCTGAAAGGAGATTTAATGGAACTTTCAAAGAAGGAATGTCTACTTGAAATATTTTCAATTTGAAAATGAGTTAAGGAAAATTGGTGCTACCTTAAATTACCCTTGGTACTTTTAAAACTTTGCAAGTACTGCTTAATAGACAAATATTTTCCCTACCTGAAAACACTGGAAAGCAGCGTAACAACTAAGAGGAGAAATCCTTGACAAAAGATCAGGAAAGAAACATGCTGCAATATATTGTTGCTATGTCAAAAAGGCAAACAGAGAGAGTACCTTCACCTCTATTGATCTGCGATGCTTGGAGCTGATCTCCCTTACCAGATGCATAGCTATGGTATATATTGTTATGTCACTCTCCGCTTAGAGTTTAAAGCTTTCTGTTGCAGACTTTGGTTTTGAGGTAATCAAAGGGATGGTAAGAAACACCTATTTGTGCACAGATTATCACAGTATAAGTTGGAAGGGACGCATAAGGATCAGTCAGTTCCTGTCCCTGCACAGCACCATCCCCAAGAGTCCCACGTGCCCGAGAGCGTTGTCCAAACGACCTGCCCAGTGATTAAAATATCGTGTCTGGGGAAGGCAGAAGGGCGCGGAGGGAAGATGCTGCCCCGAGGAGATCGCCTCCGAGCTGCCCATTCCAGCCGCGTCCACCAAGCACCGGAGCAGCGCGGCGAGGTGGGGCGGAACGCCTCCGGGGCAGGAAAAGCCAGCCACGCTTCGCACAACCCGACTCGAGAGCGCGGTGTGATAGCATCTCGGCTCCTGAGGGCAGGGAAATTCCCCGGCCGGCCACCCTCCCTCCCCCGGGACGGCCCGAGAGCCCCGAGCCCTGCTCCGTGCCCGCAGGTGCCGCCGGCAGCGCTCCGGTGCAGCGTCGCCACAGCAGCCGAGACCACGAGGAGCTGGCCCGCCGGGGTGGCCAGGCGGGGAGAGAGGGGAGGAGCGGAGGGGAGGGAATGGAGGCAGCCCCGGGCCCGGTGAGGCTCCGCCGGGAGCCGCTGCCGCCCGAGGCTCCGCACATGGGCTGCGGCGCGTCGCCCCGGGGCCGGCCCGCCGCCGCCGCGCCCGGTGCCCTGCAAGATACCCGGCCGGCCGCCCGCCGCTTCCCGGCCGCCCGCCGCTGGCCTCGGGCCGTCCCAGCCGGCTGTTTGCCGGTAATAATGCAGAAAAAGCCCGGTTATCCTCACCTCCGGCCACCGCTTCAAGATGGCGACGATGGAGCCTGTATCACGTGATCCGCGGGCCCGTGTCAGGTGACCGGCGGGGGGCGCTGCCGCCTCCCGTTGCCATGGGGACGGGGAGTGACA
>VRYO01001792.1:4817708-4844539 GCA_009812075.1 Sialia sialis | reverse complement strand
GGCGGCACAGGAATGTGTGAGACACAGGGCAGCTCCAGTCCGGCTTTTCATATTTTAATATTTCACCTGAGTTTTCAGTTCTTGGTAGCCTGGAGTTGACCTTTTTCGTGAGGTAGATCCACCACAAAAAGATGGAATTTGCCTTGCATTGCAATCTGACTTTTGTCAGCCAGATGCTGCAATGTTCCCAGAGCCTGGCAGCACGATGTGCTCCAAAACTTGTAGGGTGTCCCAAAAGCTGTTTTTTTCCAGCACGGTTTCTGATAGTAAACACCTGTAGTTAAAAACTCAACAACCTCCACATTTTGGGTCTAAAGCTCTTGGGAAGGTTTAGCAGTTCTACGTGGGCAGAAATTCAGAGTTTAACACGTACACTGCATGTCAGCCAAGGAGCTACCCTGGGAGCTGTGTACCAGAAATGTTACCTGTGGTGAATTTGTGAGATATTTTGTACAGACTGAAAAGTCAGGGGAGTCGTGAGCTTCAAAAATGATTTCAAAAGTGGCTGGGTGATGGCAAATAAAATCAAATCTTCATTCCAGAACGGGGATTGAAATGTATTGATGTGGAAATTTGGATTTGGAGGGATCTGGAAAAATTGTAGGAACTTTTTGCAAGGTCACTTCCGTCCACAGCTGAGAGATTTGTTAATGATTGTATATTGTTTCATACATATATGGTCTTTTTGAAGTATATGATCTCTTTGAAATATTGTCAAGCCAGGTATTATTCAAGAGATGGATTTGACAATCCTTTCAATAGGTATCTCTAATTTTACTTTTTCTCTTGGACTCCTTGAATTATGAAGCTCTATTTAATTATATAAAGTTTTAAGACAATTCAAGTCCTATCCTACAATTTCTGATGTGGTAAGAAAAACTTGATAAGTCTTTGATAAAATTTAAAAAAAAATCAGTCAGGAAAAATGCAAGGATACAACCTATCTTCTTAACAACTATTAAATGCATTTAATAAAAAAAACCAACAAAACAAAACAAAAAACAAAACCAACTTTAGGCTGTATAGTATTCACAGTGTCAAAGGTACTAGTAATAATAACGGCAACTTGTTTCAGCTTTTTCTGCCAATTACATACAGCCTTTTCATAGAAAATGGTTGTTTTTCATGTACCCTGTTCCTTTAAAAGCTTTGTTTCCATGTCTGTATATGTCATAGTTTAATTAACCAGTTACCTGAGATGAATCACATTTGTAGATACAGGACTCTCACCCTCCTTTTTCCAATCAAAACATGCTAGGATCTGATAGATCTGAATTAAAGATACTGGGTTGATAATGAGTAATCATCTCCATACACTCCGTTATTCTTCTCTGTTGTAATTAAACCTGGACTAAGTTAAAGATTTCATTCTCTGTGCAGATATGATTGTACAAAAAGACAGATTTAGATTTTACACTTTTACATTAGTTTGAAAGGCTTCTTAATTCACAAAGTTATTTTCCTATTTTTCATTTTCATTGCTTTCAAGTTGAAGGAGACATGAAACCGAATGAAATCTGGATAAGGCACCTCTCCCTGAGCAGTGGAGATGAGACTCCTGTATTGAGGATAATATGTCCAGAATGTTGATGTTTTTGTAAAAGTTTATACAAAATTGCTTCCTAAGTACTGTAAATATGTACAGAATGTCGGTGGCATGAGTTTTATGGTAAACATTACAAGCTTAATTTAAAAGAGTAACACATAGTCTAGAAACACCAGGTGAGTTTTGACCTACATCAGCAAAGATGCAATCTCGAAATAAAAACATGCAAAGTGTACACAGGCTTTATGTACACTTTAAAAATAAATCTACATGTAGTAGTTTTCCTATATGGTGCCTATTTCTTCTTTGTGGCCTCAGTCTTGAAACTCTTTTCAGTCATCAAATGAACAATTAGGCTTGTTTTCATTAATGACTTGTATCAGCAATGAGTTATATAATTGTCAATGAAAAATCCAATTTGGCCCATGAGTTTTCTACATTTTCATGCCTGGCAGTTCCCAAACATTCCAAAAGCTTTTTCATTTTCACATTATTACAATGTATTATATGACTGGAGCTCCTGACTTTATTGAGTGGGCAGTAAATAAAATGATTTGTAGCTCAGTGTACAACAGAAGAGAAGCTTGCATGGAGCCCTGGTTGGAAGGGAGGCTTTGTCTGGTGCATCCCTCCTGGGTGAACAGTGCCAAGAGTGCTGGGTGAGCACTAGGAGTGGCATAAGAAGGAGAATTTTAATTTAATATTTCACCTTAGTTTCAATTCTTGGTAGCCTAGAGTTGACCTTTATTGTGAGGTAGATCAACCACAAAAAGACGTAATTCTCCATCACATTACATACTGTTGGAAAGCAGGGATTTTTCTGTTATCTTTATAGACTAACTACATCATAGAAGCTTGGATTTAGTTTTTTTCTTTCTTTTTGGCTGACAGAATGTGTTTCATGTTGTCTGTATCTGCTCATAGTTGTCTTGTTTCTGAGTAAAAAAAAAGTTTAGAATGCATAAAATACAGTTCACTCTCACATGAAAAATGAAATATTTGGTTCCTCATAAAATGGAAGAATTTTCACACAGGTGTACAAGTATTGTACAAGTACTTTGATTTATCAGATTGGCATTGTGGAAACCCTTATTGTGAAATGGAGCCTTAGGGAATATTTTGGCACTCTAAATACAGAAGTTTGCAAATGTGAGGCATCATCTATGAAAATGAGAGAGTGAAAGAAGCGTGGTAAGAACATGCATTGGAAAAATTAAATTGTATTATTTGTTTATGAAATAGAACTACATTGTATTCTGAGAGAAAATACTGCAGGTGGATCGAGAATTGTTAGGAGTACTGAGAAATTATGCAGGGAAAAATGAACACTGTCTCTACATTTAGACAATAAAATAGAAAGTGATTGACATATATGGATAATAAATAGTATAAAAGAAATAAATTGCACTATAATATGCTTCTCCTGCCATTAGATTAATTAGTTATTCAGTGAATAATGATTTTTCACTTTCAAAGCAGTTACAGGAAGTTTTAGATTTCTTTTTTTTTTTCTCATATAAATGCAATCAACCTCTGGAACTCATTGCTACAATATATGGTAGAAAACAAAACTTTGCAAGAATTAAAATGAGTATTTTAAATCCAAATTTTTGTATATAATGAGAGAACGTGTAGAACTGTTCCAGACAGAATCAGAGATGTAAATATTGAAATAACATTTCAATATTATTTATTAAATTTCAACTGTTAAATGAAATATAATTTTTAGTATTGAAGCCAGTGCTGATGGGAGTTATGAAGAATCTTCCCTTGGGACAGGTGTGTGATGCTTTATGCATTAGGTTTAGAGTGCGATTTCCTTTGGGGTGGTTGTGCTTCTCTACAGCCAGAACCAAAACCTCACACAAAACCCTTCCATGTAGTTAGACTTAGTTATCTTTTTGTTAGAATCTCAGATCTCTTTGTGCTTTGGCAGTGAGGCATTAAAGCTGAGCAGAATTTATATTACTTACATGGTTTATTTTGCTTTACACTGCCTTTTCTGCTAGAGAATTAAGGAAGTTCTATATTAAGTGATATTTCAGCTACAACAATGACATCTAGGGGCTGATTTATATTAAGTTAGATACGTATCTCCTGTTTTTGAGAAGATGGTTACTAAGAAGTTTACTAAATCTAAATTATTACTATTTGCTAAAAAGCTATGAATCTGATATATGTAATATATTTGGAGAATAACTATGACATTTTAAACTTTTTATCTTTTTGTCTTTTGTTTCCCCTTGATCTGTCTCTTAATTATTTTAGTGCTTCTGCCATTGCGAATCAATGAATCTCTCATTACTTTAGACCTTGTATTTTTCCATGACATGTTATCAAATGATGAAATTTTTTCACTCTGTATGTTAGGTATACATTTCTGTGAATTAAAGAGAAAACACTTTGCCTCTGCTTTCCTGCATGACTTATTCTGTCTCCTAGAATCACATCTACTTGATTTTGTACAGGAGATGAGACTAAAAATCCATGTATTCAATCCCCTTCTTCCCCAGCTTTATGGGAGTGTAGACATAGGCTTGACTCCAGATTTAAACCCTATGATTCAGGGCCACCTCTAAGCTCTACATAAATCTAATTTTATGTGTGTAAGTAAGTGTATATGTAAAATACGTAATTGCAATTTAGAGATGATTTAACAGCATCTATCCTATTATTTGCAAACTTACTCTCATTCCCTTAAATCTTAGTTATTTGACCATAAGTCACTTATTTGGAATTGCTTTTTACAGAAAAAAAATTCTATATTTCTTGCTCATCAGCTTCTTCACTTATATTTACAACTTCTTCTCAGGAATAAGAGAATATAATTCCCCCCCCCAGTTCTTCTCATGCTATTCTGTGGAATATTGTTATTATCTTCACCACACTCACTTCTCATTGGTCTTGAGCAGAAGAGACAACTAGGTGAGCTGAAAAGAGTGAGACTGTTGAAAGCTTCACATTGGCTCAAGGCAAAGCGCTAAAATGTGCTCTGAAATAAAAAAGGGTATTTTTTGGGTACAGCTGTACCAACAACCACTCATATAACATAATTTATGTGGAAGTTAGACTGGCACAGCAGTGCTTTTCACAATTGCTGTATCTGCTGGTTTCAGCCATGAAGGAAGTGAAAGCTTATTTCTGCCAATGATATTGACAAAGCATAATTAGAACTGCATTCTGTATTAAATCTTACATAAAAATGTCACCCAAAATCACACCCTAACTGCTATTAGTGTGTTGGGAGATGATTCTTATGGACTTGTCAAAGTACTGGCGTGGCACATTTGTCTCTTGTTGGAAGGTCTGCAATGACTGAAAAGCAGGGTAAACCTGGGCTGTAGCTGAGTGTGAGGGAGGAAGAACCTTACTGCCATATTTTTCTTTTTTTTGGACAAGGAAATGATAAACTTGCACATTCTTAAGGAGTGTTCTGCCTTAGTCTCCAAGTCTCAGGGCTTCTCACAGCTCTCAGAACAGGCATTTCCTTACACCTGGGTTTATATAAAGTGGGGTCTGTGTGATTTTACTGAGGACAGATCTGTTTTAAACTAGTAAAATCATAGATTTTGGATGGGATTTTACTGCTGAATTGGCCATGGGGAAACTCCACTTAGAATAGGGACAAAAATTATTTATCTATAGAGAAAATATCTAGGCAGTCCACAGAGCCTTGCCACATGATGTACTATATTGTAATGTCCTTTATTTTTTCCCTTTTTATTACTTTGCATAGATACTGATACTTTTGCCAGCTCTTACTCCAAACAGTGCTTTAGGTCTATAAACCAATTCAGGAAGTGCAGAATGTGATTTCTTACTGTCAGTTGTAGCAGTGGGAGTCATATGCACAAAAGACTCCAACAACAACAGCAAAGTACCACTCTTTATCTTGTTATAGTCAGTGAAAATACAGAAGTGCCTTTTGCATTCTTAAGAGAAATTATCTGTATATGAAGTGTTGCATTAGAGCGGGTACATACTGATCCCAGTTGTTACATTTGCCATTCATAAATGCCCCAGTGGTTGTCTTCAGTGTGTATTTACACATCCAGGAGAATTCATTTGTGAATGATAAGCTGCAGTAAGCCTGGAATCAGATCATGCATTACATAAATTTAATATTTCACCTGTAAAGGGATATCTCCTAAAAAGAATTGTACTCTCTGGAGTTCTAATATAACTGATATTCCTATATTTATTTAATTGGTGATTTTTTTTTTTACAGTTATAGTAAAAAAGTGTTACTTTTCTCTCCATGATAAATCACTCAAGTGTGGACTAAAATTTCTGGTGCAAGCAAGAACCTCTAGGGTGTGTACTACATGCTAGCTCCCAAAAGATAAAATAGCACCAAAAATTTGAAAATCCAGTCAGATGTGAAACTCTGGTGTATCCATGACTTAATTTCAGTATTAATTACCAATGTTGGCAAGAATAAAAGTATTAAAACTTCCCGCTGACCATAGAAACTGGATAGCTGCAATCAAGAAATAAGAAGTGCCTTTGGGTTCTTCTCATATCATTAAAGGGAATCATGGACCAGTCCTCTGTCCTTCAATGGGTGGTCCTGGCAACTTTCCTTAAATTCCATAGGCTGATCTCCTGCAGACTTTTTTACTTGAATTGCAATTCTGGTTTTTGAGAAATGGTATTGGATAGAGGTTTTTTAATCAAGCACAAAGCTTCTTGAGGTGGGTTTTAAGCAGTAGATTGTAATTTTTGAGTGTGACATTTTTCAGATAATTTCAGGGTAGCAGTCACGTTAACCTAACCATGATAAATTTTACAAAATTTATGTAACTGACCACGTATTTGTCATGTGGATGATGGTATGAGGATTGTGCTATGCTCCTGTAGAACTTTTGGGAGTATAAACTTGTATTATTTCTGAGCATCCATAGAAACACACTGCACTGCAGATATTTTATAATGAAGACATGATTCTTCATTGAAATACTAATTTTCTCCACAAAAACTTAAATAAAATTTGCGCGAGTTTCCTATTTGGGCTACAGAACATACTATGCACTTGTCCCCTCAAACTCTATAGCAAGATATTAACATAAATGTTAAAACTGGAGTTGTTCATCCTGTTGTGATTTTTATCTGAAAGCTTTAAAAAGCAACAAACAAACAAACAAAAGCCCTGGAAAGGTAAGGGACTGACATTTCCTTTGCAATTTTACTAAGTTCAAATTCTCATTCAGGAGTTTGTGTAAAATTAGGATGCATGGTTTGGCTCACTTTATGAACATTCCTTGGCATCCAAAGGTTTTTTTTTTTCCCTCTAAGCCTCAGCACTGTGCTTGCCTGCAGCTCTGCAGGTCCTGTGTCTGTCTTTCTGTCTGTGTCTGTACTTCTGTGTATACAGACAGAGAAAATCAGTTTTTCACTGCAAATACGCACATGGAATATGTACACAGTGAGCATCAAGCTATTTTATGAAAACAAAGGAGCCTGTTCGCTCTTAATTATTCAGTTTTCCTATGTTTATTAGATAGGACTAGACCAAAAAGAACCATCACAGTTTTTTGTAGTGACCTTGAGGTGGCAGCAGCATTTCATTCAATTCTGCCATGTACCAAGTCCATTAAAGGTGAAAGTAAAATTTGCAATAAAAATAATACTGATTGTTATAATTTTATTACCAGAGCATTAAGTCAATAAAACTTATCTGAAATGTCATTTACATTGTATACAATTTTTACTAGTTATCAAGTATGTTTTAAAAGCGTGTTTATAGCAACCAAATGAAGAAATTTGTGATAAATTGTTGAAAATCTGGGATTTGTCCAATGATGTAGTAAAACTAAAGTGTGTTTTGATCTCTTGTATTGTAAAAGAGTGTTTCTGAAAGCATTTGTTAGTACAATAATGTCTTGTGTTTTGACTAACTATATTTAATGTCTGATTAAATATTTTTATGCAACTGTCAGGTCTTTTTTCATTCATGATTTTATGTGGGAAGGTCATCTAATTATATGACACCCTTTCAGTGAAGGAGAATGTGTTTGTTTCTTTTAATAATGAGGAATAATGAAACTTATTTATGTTGGAAGTCAGGGAAATTTATTGGAGAATTACAACACGAGAAACATGAAAATTAAAAAACCCTTTTAATAGCATATTCATTACTGAGAAGCTTACAGGTAATGAAATAGTTGTGTGAAAGCCAGGATGCTGGGTGATATAACTCTGCTCATGTCAGCTTTCAGGCCATGGTTATTCTGCATTTCTATGCTGTCAATTACTCTTAGGTTACCAATTATGATTAGGTAATTAGTCAAATAGGAGGCACTAGAAGGAAAGGAATTTGCAAACTTCTAAGCCAGCTTTGGGCTGGGAAGGCAGCTGGGGTGTTGAGATGCTGCTGGTGCTTTGGTTATGTGGGGGCATTGCTGCTCCAGAGCTGCTGCTCTGCAAGACTGGACTGGAATCCAAATTAGATTTCTGTTATCCGGTGTAATGATGGGGAAGCAGCAACACTCAAAAGTCTTTTCCCTAACAAATGCAGAAAAATAATGATACTGATGTGTTTACATCAGTTAAAAACCGGTGTGAAAGAATCCCTTTTTGCAACAGATGCTAAAGGAGTCCCAGTAACTGCTTGAAAATTGCTTATATAATAGATAAAACAATTCAATGTTATTCAATGAAAAATAAGATTTCTTGTTCATTTAAATTTTTAATTTTTTCATTCTTTAAATTTTAAGATGACATTTATATCTGTTTAACCTTATATTCACTTTTTTCCACTTGTTTTGTTTGTTGACAACTTTTCCAACTAAAGAAATAGAAGTATTAAACATAAACAAATATAGAAGTAAGTAAACAAAAACGTAAGTTGAATTATAGTTCTACAATAAAGTGTTATTAAGTTTGAAAAACAGAATCACAAACCACAAACCAAGAGAGATTACAACACACAAATGCTGTTTGGGCTGTGCCAGTGGTTGCTGGAGCCAATACAAATACTGTTACTTCTCTGAGACATAGATCTGGTCTTTTATTTCTGGTCTGTACTGTCATTTTCTCTTTGTCACACTGCACTGTTTCTTGAACTTCTGTGATTCCAGTGCCTGAAAAAGATGCAGAGAGACTTTTTACAAGGGCACATAGTGATAGGACAAGGGGGAATGTTTTTAAACTGCCAGAGGGCAGGGTTAAATGGGATCTTAGGAAAAAATTCTTCCCTGAGAGGGTGGGGAGACCCTGGAACAAGGTGGCCAGGGGAGCTGTGGCTGCCCCTCGATCCCTGGAATTGTCCAAGGCCAGGATGGATGGGGCTTGGAGCAGCCTGGGATAGGGGAAGGTGTTCCTGCCTGTGGCAGTGGATGGAACGGGATGACCTTTAAGGTCCTTTTCAGTCCAAACCATTCCAGGATTGTGGTTTTTCAAGATTTCCAGAGACATGAATGCAGTGAGTGACAAAAAAGCAGAAAAATAGAGATAACAGCAGTACTCCTGTGAGGAATGTAGTTCCCTGTGAGCCTATTTCTTCTTTCTTTCTGATTTTAACCTTATGGCTCTTTATCATCAAAAAATATTTATCTCAGAAACAAAAGGGAGTAAATATATATGTTCTGAACATAGTTAATCTGGAAACTAAATGAGTAATTTCTTAGAACCATATAGAAAGGATATTTAGAGGGTACCCTTAGCTCTGTTGGTCAAGGACCTTGATTATCAGCATCCTGAAAGGGACATGTGCTTTTTTTATTTGTTTTCAGAGAAACATAAACACATTTGGTTGGAGAAACATAAGAATAGTTGTCACATTGGGGGCTCTTTGTAACTATCCAAAGTCCAGATATACAGGTTGCTCTCAGCTTCAGTGGAGATGTGGCAGGATATTCCAGAGATGTTGACCTGGAACCAGTATTTTGGGTTTTATTCAAGTGTTAGTGTAACATTTGCCTGATGCTCTGTACTAATGTTAAGCAAGATCTTGTCCTGAAATCACAGCATTCTTTTCTTAATGGTACCATTGTTAAACTAAAATGGAAGGTACCTGGTGTAATCCATCTCTTTGGTTAAGCTGTGCAGTATCTGATAAAGGGTATTTTATTATTTTATGGAGTAATTTGTATAGCAAAGAATAAATTGCAAACCGTTCAGCAAACAATACTACCATTCAGCATAATCCCATTACCTAGAACATTAAAAAATCATTCTAAAACATGGTTTATAATGATTTGAACATGTTTGTAAAAAATAGATGACCACTGTACACTTACAGTTGACACAGAGGTCCCTAATGTCAAGAAAGCACTCTTGACCTTGATGGGTGGTTGCAATTCCACTTAAATCAATTGCCAATACAAGTCAAATGAAGTTCTTATGGCTGTCTAGTGTGTACTTCACTGTTCTTCTGACATTATTGTTCTACTCCAAGTCATTCTTCAATCTTAACAGCTGAGTGGGACCTGCATTCTGCAGCTTTATGGGGAAAGAGCACTAAGTTCTACTTCTCTGTGTTTTGAAAGCTTCTGCTCTTTTTCACTGTTTCCAAGCTAAACAAACCACATTGTGTTGTACCTAAAAAACACTACAGTAATTTCATGACTATAAGGTGCACCAGATTATAAGGCGCACGTCTGGGTGTCGGCAAATTTCTGAACTTTTTCCATATGTAAGGCACACTGGACTATAAGGAGCACTTTTTTTTTGCAGCAAGGATCAGCGCACAACAAAGTAACGAATTAGTAATGGAATTATGGGATCGTGGGGTTTACTGGCAGGTGCTCAATTTGCAAACATTTTTCACGCATCGGCGTTGCCTTCAAAGGCAGCCCCAGGTCCTCCCCATGCCGCAGGCCCTGGTACTCCTGCCCACTGGTCTCCTGCACCCTGCAGCCGCCCCCAGCACCGGGCTGCTCGCTGCGCTTGGTGCTTGCTGCTCTCGCTGCTCTCGTGGCTCACGCGGCTCGTGCGGCTCTCACTGCTGGCGGCTCTCGCTTGCTCGTGGTCATTTGATTGCGATCTTCATGTTTATTGTTGTGCAATGTGAGACAGAAATTGTTTTGAGATCCTTTCAACACTCAAGCTTTTTCCATATATAAGGCACACTGGATTATAAGGCGCACTTCTGGATTTTGATCAAAATTTAGGCTTTAAGGTGCACCTTATAGTTGTGAAATTACTGTACTTGGTCTGCTGCTGGCAAAGCCAGTTGTTTGTCACAGTGAATACATGATGCATTTTCACTGCCTACCATCTTACTGGTCTTGATTTCATTTGATAACCCCGAAAACTGGAGATTTTGTTAATTTAGCTTTATTGGAAGCTGTCACTGTATTAAAAATTTAGAACATATCTTCTAAACATGTATGTTAAGAACAACGGTGATTACAGCTTTTGAGGTTTTTTGTGGTATGGAAGAGAAAGAGGCACAATAACTCAGAAAACATACGTTGAACACTTATCCTGTGTTTGTACCTGCCTGGATATTTATTTTGTCAAAGGATTTTGTTAAAATTGGAGATGGATATATGAAAAGTGCTATGGACTTGTTAAACATTTTGCTTAGGAAAGAAAATCCTTGGCTGTACAGAACTTCCTAAAAATACCTGAGTTAGTGTTATTAACTAACTTGTAATGTATTTGCACTTCTAAATTAATTTAAGTTTCTACTTTTAACAAGTGGGAGTATTAAAGGCTGACATCATGGCTCAGAGTTTACATGACTTCAAAACCCGAGGACAGATAATATAAACTATGGCTAATTCTCTCTGGCCCCCATCCCCAGTCTCTTTCATAAGCAGTCCAAGCTTTCAAAAGATCCCATATTAATGAGAATAATGGAAAAGCTCAACTGAACTCATATGTTAGCATTAGATACATATAATAGCTAATAAGAATTGATAATGAAAAAGTGACTCTGGTTGCCAGTGAAACCTGGCTGGGATAGTATTAAGAGAATGCTGCAATTAATGTAGAACTAATCACCAGTCTTCCATGGGGAAATGCAAATTGCAAGTTGTTAGAGCCCTGTTTTGTTCCATAGGACTTGTATTGCTGCTAATCCACTTAGCAGCACACATGTTCCTCTGTTGAGGTGGTTTTAAATGAAAGTTTTGAAGTATTATTCCTATTTTAGAGATTCAAAATTTATTTAGAGTCTATATTTTGACTCTTCTGTTTTTACTAAATATGTAAGTATGTTCCCCTACTCTGTCTTTGCCAGATCCATGGGCTGAGGTCCAAGTAAGTGGCTCTATTTTGTTCATTCTCCTGAGCTCCTGGAAACTGTACTGCACAAAGCTATTGAAGTAACCACCTGACAGATAGTAAATGTGGTACATATTCTCACCTTGTCAATGCAGTTGAAATTCCAGGGTTCTGCTGTATCTAATGTCCTGTCCTTCTGCTGGTGAGCAGGAACAGCTGCACAAACCCTGCATTTAGTTACCTGCCATTTTCAGCATTGAATACAATGTGCAACAAACTTCTGTGCTTTGTGTTTGGTTTAATTTATTCATTTAAAAGTACTCATAGACATCTACTCTTTCTTGCAGTGCCTGTGCATTCTGGCAGTCAGCAGGAGGAAATGTGTCAGCCATGGCTGGGCTGTTCCTCAGCACAGGAACTTGTCCCCAAGCCTGGGTATTCAAATACTTCAGTTCTGAAGAGTGGCTGGGCTCAATAAAGAGGTGCAGATGTCCTTAAAACACCGGGAGTATCATGGGAAGATGTCCTTGAAGAAAGATCCTGAATCATATTGACCTCATTTGAAACAAATGACAAGTCCTAACATTTATCCTTAATCTGCTGGAGAAGCATGTTCTGGCTGAGTGTTGAAAGGAAGAACATTGGAATGGTTGTGCTTGCACTTACAAATCCGTTTTTGGTGCCAGAGTTAATATCTTTACTTTCAATTAATTATGAAGGAATAATTTCTTTCAGGAAAGTATAGCACAAGTAAATCTTGTGTATAAAAAGACAATGTTATTAAAATAAAATATTTGGCAAATATTTTGTCCAAAAGTAAACACAGTTTGGTTAGTGTTTTTGTTTTTTTCACCAAATGTTATGATTTGTTGCCACTTTGAAGCTGAAGAGCAAAAACATAGAAGGTTATGAAACCTCTTGTCTTCTCTATACCATTGAATGTTTGACCTTTTATCATATAATGTAATCCTTTCAGACACTGAAGACTTTGATCCAGGTATGCAACCAACAAGAACAACTTCCAGAAAAAGAAATAATTTTAGTTTGTGCAGCTCTTTACTCTGACATGAAAGCCATTTCAGAAAAAAAACCCCATCTGCTTCTTTATTGTTTGATATCAGTGGCAGAATAATGTCCAATTTTAATATCATACTGTTTGCTATGTACTGCACTAATTTGTTCTGTGACATCAATGAATCAAAGGAGAGTTCCTGATAGAAGAACATCAAAAGGAAATTAATCTCCCTGTGATAGTATTAATAATTTCAGAATGGACGTGTTTTGCTCAATTATGGTAACCATTGAGAGCTGTGTTTTTGTGGGCTGTTAGATCAATATCACAACTGCTACACAAATTGAGGGTGTAAAAATGAGACTGGTGCTCCTCAGTAGCCAGGAGTGTCATTACTAGTGGACAAAAATCCAACTGAATCTTCTTGGTAGAATTTTATGGCTACTTAAGGAAAGGAGACATGAAAGTGGGAATTTGATGAGGAAAGGGGGAAACTAGAAAAAAACCCATTACTTTTCCATATGTTGGGCAGGATGGTGGGCCTGGCATTAAAGGTAGCATTTACAGAGTTTGTAACCAGAAATTAGCTGTGTGATTCTGGAAAAATTCTGTGGAATTGGAAGCTAATTATGTTGCAGACAGGAGGTGTCATAAGGTTATTCAGCATATATCTCCTGAAAATATGGTTTTGAAGTATTTTATTAGTTTCTTTTTTCTGTTGTTTTTGTCTAAACACTGTCAGATTAATACAATGTTTATTGGAATGTTTCTTTATGTATATCCATACAGTTTCACATCTTTCCCTTCAAATAGATATATACAAGATTTGACACAACAGAAGAAATTGACCATTTTTAGATACAGATCCTTCCGAGTGCTTACTCAATTCAAGGGTTGAAGAAATGGTTTCTGCAGTATAGCATGCTTGTTGTAGCTGCACAGCATGACACCCACAGACAGACTGGGACTATATTTAGGGTTCTGGTTGTGTGCTGAGAATAGAACTAAATGAGTACAGAGGCCCAAATGTGTCACTGAAATAAATATTGGCAGTATGGATGTGTGATCAAAATATCCAAATGTATGACTGGCTGCAGAACTCATGAGTCAAGAATAGCCCTGGTAGGGATAAAATTTCAGATAAATCTAGTAGTCCCTTTTCTTGATGTTCACAACCTTTACCTCTCCCCCTTTTTTGTTCTGTTCCCCCCTCAGCTGGCAGTCAGGGGTTGTTCATCAGCCTGGGGATGTGCAGGGTTGACCTTGCCCTGCAGCCAGCCTTGAGTGTCAAGGCAAGGACTGGGACATCTCTTTCTGGGGACTGTTCTGGGCAGATTGGACCTGACTTGGGGAAAACTAATTTATTGTCAAAATGAAACAGATTTCAATGGTGACTAACAGAGACAAAATAAAAAAAATCCCACCTGCCTCTGTCCCCTCCTCTTCTTCCTAGGCTCAGCTTCAGTCCAGGCAGTTTTCCCTTTCCCAAACACATTCCAACAGAGGTGCTGGCCCTGTGCTGGGACAGCTGCAGAACTGGCCAGAACCATCCCAGTGCCTGGGATCAGCTTTATACTAACCAGCTCTTAATTTCTTTATTCATGTAGGGCTGCTGCTGATGTGAATGAGCTTGGGCTTTGTCTATAAGGATGTAGTGACTTCTTAAAAAATTCTAAAAGGTTCTTAACAGGACTGACAGTCCTTGTTCTAGATCAGCACTGCGAGAGTGAGGACTTTTCTTGCAGTGACTGAGATAACATCATAAGCTTTTCCAAGCTCTCTTTCCTTCTGAAATGCTGCAATCATATCTTGTATTGAAGACAGCAGATGAATAATTAGATAGTATTGTGGAAAGGCTTCCACTGAGTAGGAACCTTGGGAGGACCAATAAAATCCAGCCATCAGCATCTCCTCTCTGGTCTCTTCACCACCTCTTTTGCTTTCCCTTCTGCCCAAGCTGGAGTTTTCACAGGGAAGCCAACTTAAACAGGCTTTGATAGTGTGGATGAAGGAACTGTTCACAACAGTCAGAGATTCCCAGCAGATGTGCTGCTTAGATTGTCCTTGCCTGGATCTAGTAATGAAGAAAGCAATGACAGGAATGCAGAGAGGTGATCCCCCTGTAGTATTGAACGGGGGCTATTTCCAATTGCTGCCATGGAAATTAAAGGAAAGCTTCATAGTTTTTATGGTAAATATTAGGGGATAGAAAAAATTGTCTCTCTGATTTTGTGCACAAGTCTCAAGAATCTACTTTATCTGTAAAATTCAGGGTTTTTTTTTCCTCTTTCTTCACATGCATGTTCTAAATAGCATAAGCCCAAATAGCAAAGACTGTCAGGAAATTATCAGCATGAGAGATGCTGTCCCACAGCAGTCTTGGGAAGCCATTCATGTACCACATTCCTTTGTTTCTCTCCTCCAGGCTGGTAATGTGTTTTGGAGAACACACTCACCCACTCCCTCTGGAAATGCAGTTCAGAAAACTTCCCTCTTCTCCAACATTTACATAAATTCAAATCAGGAAAGCAATGAACTCCAAGTATGTCTTTAAGTGAAGAAATACTCAGGCAGTATTTCTGAGCATGGAAATAGTATCTACCATTTGGGTTAATAGCTTATCTTCTTTATAGGAGCAGGTAAAGATAGCACTACACAGAAGCATGTGGAGTTACTGTCCATTCAGGTTCACTAAAAATCTGCACTGTCAACCAGAAAATGTAGGTTATTAAATATATAATGGATTGTAACTATGTGTGCAATGGGTATCTGTTTGCTAGCTCTCTGCTTTTCCAAAGTCCTTCTACAAAATATTTTTTATTGAGATATAACACACCTTGTTTTGATGGAGTCCTGCGGGGAGAGGTGCAATTAAGAATGTTATGCAATAATACATTGTTTTTCTTACACATAATGCATCTGTGAGCGTTATACATGCAGGCAAAAGTGCTGAGCTCAGTAATTCAAGTCTTTACATCTTGGTACCACACTGGCTGCTTCTGCAGTTTTTTGCACAAAAGTAGTAGTCCCAAAACCAGTATTAATGATAAGAAATTGAAAACAGTTCAGGAGTTTTTTTGTAGAATAATATTGAAAATATTGCAATCCAAAGTTTGCCAGACATTAGTTACATTTTCCCTTTTTAATAGAGATGGCTTATGTCTGAAAAAAAAAATCTCTAAAAAAGTGGTCGTGAAGCAGAATTTTTTAGTTTTTCACACTCAAATGAAATATCATTTTCAGTTAATACTTCTTCATAAACTATAAAAAATTATGATGACAAAACCAGTTGTTTTCCTTTTGTTAAAGTTGGACTTAATTTTTTGTCATTTTAAAGGGGTTTTTTGAGTTTCCCATATTCTGGACTTCCTAAAAAAATCTTTTTTTTTTTTTTTCTTTTTTATGTGCACTTCTGCAATTGCATAAATTTAAGATGAAAGATATATTTTAAAAATATATACCCTCGATTTTTATTTTTCTAATGATAACACAAGTTCTGTTTTCTTCTTACTAATGTTCATAAGAATTCCACTTAACTCTAAAACTGGATCACGTAATTAAACTGAAAAGGTAAAATCCTTGCTTTATAATACGAAATTCAGTAGTTCAGTAGGAAAAAAAATCTAGTGAATGAGTTTTTAATACTCGGATAAATCATAGCAATACCTTTTATTGCTCAATTAATTTACCACTATGTACTGTAAATAATAATTAATAGCAGTGCAGTCTCCCTACCTTGTCTGCCGTTACCATCATGACCCTTGGTAGTGCTGAAGAAACATTTTAAACCTTTTGAACTCTAAATGTGGGTGGATGTCTTTCATGGGAAGTAAAACAAAGTTTCAGAAGCTAAATTATTGATGTTTTGTGCTTGAAACTTGTACCTGTTAGGTAAGTGTGAAAACTTTGTAAACAGATGTCTGATCACTGAGAAAATACATTTTGTTGTGTATGTAAGATTTTATTGTATTTTTAAGAAAAAGTGGAAAGAGCAGAATGCCTTATGTTTTATTATGCAAAAATGCTCTGCAAACATGTCTAAATTAAAATCTCGTGGAAATGAAATACAGTAATTTTCCCCTTTGCACTTACCTTTTGGAATTTACCAGTGACCAGACTAATTTACAGAATAACTGCAAAATGTTCTCCTCTTACAGGCAGCTTGGATGCCTGTATTGTTATGTTCCTGAGTGCTCACTAACACTTTCGTTTGAATTCTGGGTGGTGGTTTTCTTTCTGTGCTTTAAAGCAAGGAATCCCCCCTAGATAACACCTTTGCAGCTAATCCAGAAGTCAAGGATAACCCTGGTTTTTTAGATTTCTCTTTTGTCAATGCCAGACAGGGCTCCAATCAGCAGATAGCCAGGGAATTCTGTTTTGTCAGCTACAGGTGTAGGCACATAATGTATGACTGCTGAAATCACTTGCCTGGGATTATAAGTTAAATATGTAACTAAAATTAATTTTAGAACACCTGTAATCTCCTTACAGTGTTGTGGAAGTCAGATTTAGTGGGATGGTTGATAAATGGCTTTTCATGTTAAGCCTTTTAAAACAGAAGGTTTTTGTCACTGTGGTGAGTACACACAGAGCTCCAGGAGTGTCACCTGCTTGTAATCTGTATTGCATTTGCCTTCTGCTTGTCTTTTTGTGATATCTGTGGCTTGTAAGCCAGGATTTTACTCCTGTGCAGCCATTTCAGTAAGCACAGTGGTATGTTGTTAATTGATGAGTTAATTATAGCTGTTGATTCTGGTGTTGATCTTGAATGGTATTTTCAACTGTGCAACAGGAGCTTGTTCATTTCCTTGGGACACCTGTATGTGAAGAACTTGTGACCATGAGTTATCTGCTTTTCTTAACACTGCCTCTTGTGTGCTGTACTCTTGGATATTAATTTGCACTAGATCTAACATTAGTAAGCAAGCTCTTATTGCAGAGTTGCCAGTTCCCTGATGAATGGAGGTGAAATGGCCTCTCAGGAAGAGCGATCAGTAAACTGTGTTTGTGGGGACTGCCTCTATTTTTGTGGAAATTTCACTGAGGTGAAGATTGTGACTGGAAAGATACTAACTAAGATGACAGCAGTAATTCATAAGCACCCCACCCCTGATAAATTCTAGACAGATTTATCAAAAGCTGCTGAAGTAGAGTTTCACCTATGGCAACGCTAAGGTGCTGTGTGGAATCAGGGCCTCAAAATTCAGAATAACTTGCAATTTCTATTGTGGTCATTAGCATGTAGCTGGTTGGAAGCTACCATTGCTCTAGGAGCTAGGCAGATAGTGTGTGTGGGGAGGATCTTCATAAGGAAACAGCGACTCTGTCTTCTGACAGAAGATTTCTCTGAAATGAGAAATGGAAGGATTTTTGATTGAGGTAGAATATACTAAAAGGTGTCTTGGAATTAGCATTCAGAAAATTAAATGCAGATGTCAGTAGCAAATAAATACTCCATTATCACAAACTTTTCTTTTTGACTGAAACAAGTTTCATGTGCTAGAGAGCATTGTAAGTACATCTTGAAAAAGGCATCTTTATTACATTCATGTTGTAGATGTCAAGCTGGTTCAAATAATTTTTGAGAGCAAAGATGTTATCTTAAAAACAATGTAGAAATTTTGTTGATGCTGTGGATTATTGATTGACAACAGATGGCAGAATAGCAGGTGTATTTACCTTGTAAAGAAGGAATGCCAGTATATGAGACATGGCTGAAATTTTTAACAAGACAGTTGGGAGCCTAGTTCACTTATTTTAGATTATCTAGTCACTCCAGAAAATACCATCCCCTTTGTTAGGAATTGACTTGTATTGGGAAGATGTGGGGTAACAAGAGGTGCAGTGAATTCTGCAGCCCACCTGAGGTGATCAGAGCTGTCCTTTCCATTTCCTCCTCATCTCTGTGTTCAGTTCAGCCTTATCACAGAAACAAAATGCTCCAGTTTATTTTGTGGTGTTCTAATTTTAGTATCTTAGCTGGAAATGCCTATTTCACCATGCAGAGACATGTGATAGAGTTGAGAATTTTCTCTAATTTGTTTCTACTCTGGATTTTTACACACATCTTAAGGAAACACCTCTTTCAAGCTGCACTTGCCCTTCACGTGCTTGAGAATATCAATTCTGATGATCTCAAAATCACAAAATATTTGAAGAAACTCTGAGAAAACTAAATGAGCAAAGAAAGTCCACATTTAGACTTTCTTTTATAGATATGATTTTGCAAATAAATTTTTATATTGGTTCACATCCCATTTTAAGGGAATTTGGATATCTGTAACAAAGTAAACCTACCAAACTCTATTGTAGCTCCATACCAATTTCAGTGGATCTAAAATGTGACAGTAAAGATCATTTGTATGCACACAGCTTTATGTACATGTCTGAACAGCAATCCTATTGTGAGTATCTTGTAACCTGTGTGTACAGTTGGCTAAAGAGTTAAAGTATTCATGTGCATTATTTTTATCTGATGGAGTGCAGTGCAGTAAGTACACCCAGAAGGACAATACTGCTCACTCCTCCTGTGCTGGGGAGACCAGCAGGGACTGGCCATTTAGGGCTATGAGTAAACCAATGCTGTGCTAGGGTGAAAGGAAGCATATGAATCATAAATGCAGCATGCTTCACCTGTTTTGTTGCTGGCTTTATGATTTCATGCTGCTTAAGCATTATGATTTTGTGATTGAACTGTCTGTTTTCCTCCCTTGCAGTGGAATAAGATGACATTGAAGAAAACCCTCCTATTTGGGTTGTAGCATGTGCAAATATATCAACTTTGGATCTGAATCCCTGAATTAGCCCTGATTTGCCTTCTATTCTTCTCAGTCTGTGAGTTTGCACTGTCTTCTAAATTACTGAATGGATACTTCGATGAGTAACAAGTCAAGAAGTTTTTCTTCAGTTTGAGATGGTTTGACTCCTATTTTATTGTTTGTACACCACCCTTCAGAAATTAATTGGTCATTGAAACTGTAGCTATTGTGTTTTCTCCTTACTCTTTTGTTTCTGTTACATCAGCCGAGGAAGAGATAAATCTGGAGTTTTTTTCAACAGAAGATATAATTTCACTCCAGAAGACCTTCCTATGCTTTTTCAAAGAAAAAAATGGAAGTTTTGTTTTGAATTCAGAGGAAGTGAGATTAAACTCTCAGTCAGTTTAGACATAAGAAATGAACAAAGGGATTAGACACAATAACATGTCATTTAGGTTGTCCAGTTTATACTTTTATTTGAGTGTATTCTCCTCTTCTGAATAATTTATTTATTTTTTTTATCAGTGTAATGCTTTATGCCTTGGATTTTTATGGTAAATTTGCATTCCTGATGCTGCTATGAGACAGGACTGATAGAGCTTGATAACAGTAGGGAGGTTGGACACAAATATGTTAGGAAGAGAAAGAATGAAAGTTCTATTGGGACTACATTTAGAGCCATTACTTACAGTATTCCAGAACAATGACCACTGAATTTCTGATTTAAAAAAATTATTGTTTACAGCATTTAAAAAAAACCAATCCATTTTATGTTCATATCCCTTAGCATTCTGAAACTTTCGGCTTTGAACTTGCAGTGTGTTCTCATAATTACTGAATGTTAGAAACATAATTCAAAAAGAGAAAATGAGATTTTAAAAATACAATAATACAACTGCAGGAGTGTTCAGATGAGAAGAAATACCAAGTAACAGGAGACTTGTGAAAAATCGTAAGTGTTGCCAATGCAGTAACAAGTAAGAGAGATATAAATCAAAATAAGCATTCATTGTGTTCTGCTCAGTTTCTCATTCACCTTCTTGGAAAATAATGCTATTATGTTTCCATTATGGTGGATTCTTCCATAGGCATTGCTAACTGAGCTGAAAGCAGAATACTGGAGCAAATACAGCAGTTCAAGTTCTCAAAACTGTGCTGTCTTTATCAGTGGTAGGTTTCTCTTTGTTTTGCCTCAAAATGGGATGAACCTACATATTATTTCTTCAGTAATCTTGATAGTGAATTACATCTGAAGGAAGTTCTGAAGGAACACTGGTGAACAGCTGTAATCAGTAGAACAAAGATCAGTGAAAGGATCTCTTAGGTTCAGTTCCTCTCACCCTTGGAGATGTGGCATCTCTGGATCTCTGCACACTTTCCAGGAGCAGCTGTCTGACAGACAGATGTGCTCAGGAACATGTAATGAGCCCCCTTGGTAAGAAGGCTTGTGAACAACCTCGGTGAAAATTTTGTGAAAAAAGTTGCCAGGAACAAAAAAAAAAAAAGGTTTGAAAAATAAACCCAAACCCCAAAATGCCAGAGGGAGATGAGTGAATTCTGCACAGACAATAAACCATGAGGAAATTGTGTTTATTTTTAAAATTTTATTTTAAATAATGTGAAGCCTCCTGTTAAGTCCTCTCAACTTTGAACTATATATCCTCACAGGATGTAGCAAATTCTATCTGATGGAGGCTGAAGACAATACTGTTCCAGTCCTGTGCTCAGGAAGATCACCCAGATATCCACAGCTCAGGGTGTTGTGTTTTGCACTGATCAGTACCTCTCACCCATCCCCTGGAGAGGATTTATCCTGTGGTTAGCAAAGAGCTATCTGTGGGGAAACTGAGGAACACAGGTTTTAGTGATGTGTTCATCTATGAGAAGTTTGTAGCAGAGCTCAGAATAAATTCCAGAGCTCTTGCTGTCTGTTCTTCACTTACAAGACTGTTTTCTCTTTGGCAAACCCTCTTTTGGTTCTGCTCATCCCTCACTTTATCCATCTGGACATGTCAGTACTTTCCATAAAATTATAAAGTTTTTGAAGATGAAAGCAGTGTAGAAAAAATAACTCACATAGTGATATCCCCTGTGCAAAATACATTTCAAAGCAGATGTTTAATTTGAGGGAACACCTTGAAATCCTGAATTAAGATAGGACTACATACAACAGTTCACATGGTAAAATAATAGAAAGCAATAGAAAAGATATTGTAAAACAAGATGTTTCAGGTTGAGCTGCCAGATTTGCAGGTGAAATAATTGTATTTTTCTTTAATGATAAAACATAGAAATCCTTTTATTCCCTGTAAATGTGAGCTGCTAATCTAAATGCTCGTACCTGCATGTATGAGAAAGGGAATCTGAACATCAGAGCACTGCGATAGCTCTGGTTGCTGAAAGGTTTTGTTCAAAAAGAGCTGTAATGTTAAAAAAGCCAAAAAAGTCCAAAACAAAACTCCCACAAAATTAGATCAAGTACAGGGGAAATCACTTCTGTACACTTGAGACTTTCATGAACTGAATGCTATATATGTTATTAGATAATTTCAACATCCCTTTAGCTCTTCAATTGCTACTGAAATCACTTTATAAGGTAATGAGACACAAAAGATGCTTTCTGTATATGCTATATTTGGTTGAGATAAAATAATTATATGTTAATTATGTATTTCAGTAAAAGTAACCATGTCTGTGTAGCTGCTGCATAGATGCACATTTTAAATAGAAATGGCAGGGGGAAAAAACCAAAGAATAGAAAAGAAAGGAGAAATAAACAACAACAACAAAAAGGCAAAATAGCAAAACAGCTGCTTGCAACTACCTGAAAGAAAAATTATCTCTTATCCTAGTTTCCTCTTGCTGAGGGAAATGTGATGTGATCAGGTCACTGCATGTAAAATGCTGTAAGAATGTGATCTGCACTTCATCATTATAAAATCCAAACATTCTTGAACCTTTTATTCCACCCTCTTCATATTTATCTTTTTGCTCCTGCCTTCATTGGGTGCCACATTTGTATTGATAAATTGTACGTACTTGGAGATGTATTGATGGGCTGAAGACAGTTCAAAATGCAGAGTGCTGTGGCTTTGCATATCATTACACCTAGCTCAGTCTTTGCCTCTTGAAAGCTGTCGATTTGTGCATTATTGCTATTCAGGCTGATAAATGACAGTAATTGTTCTTAAGTTGAAGAGCTGGCTTAATGTGCTGACTTGCTTGGGAATTCTGAGCACCAGGGTTAAACTAGTGCTCCACTGCTTCTAACAAAATGGTCTTTTCCAGCTCAGAATAGATACTTAATTGAATTACTTTAGCTTTCATGCATTTTGCAGCTTTGCATTTGAAGAAAAAATATTCATAACAAGATCAGGGAATTCAGAGCTGTTCATAGGGAGGTCAGGCTTAGTATGTGCCCCCACTTCAAGGCACCTGCTCCCAGTGGTGCTACCACAATTAAAAAAAAAGTTGAGAGGGAGAATATGTTAGTCCTATAATGACACTGAGAAAGACATAAAAAATTAGATGGAGATGGATCACTGTTATTTTTTTCTGGTGTCCCAGTGATGGAACTTAGTAAGACATACTTATAAAGATGAAATACAGCCCATTTTGTATGATTTTTAAAAGCAATGTTTATTCATTTGTAGTAGCGCTGATTTTTCAGGTAGCTTAGTTTAGTTAAAGCCTCTTTAGTTAAAGCTAATTTTTTTAAGACGAGATTTTTTTTTTTTCAGGGATAAATCAAGAAGAATTCCTTATGAAATATGGACATGATTTCTTAAATAATGCTTAAATAATTCAAACTTTTCAGAAGTTCAGTACAACTTGTATTGAATTGTTCACATTTGGCACTGTTTATGTGTGATGCAGTACAAATTAAGGTTCACAATCCAAATGATTCAGTGTCTCACTGATTCAGTGCTTAGGCCAATTATCTGTGTTTTAAATAGTTTCTCTACAGTTCTTTGGGTGGCAGCTCTGCTTTTCCACATTGACGCAAAAAAAATCAAATCAGATTGAGAAAATCTAGCTGTTAAAAAAAAGAAACACAAAGATTCAGAATGAAATTAATTTACTTTCTTGTGATTCTCTGTGATGACTTATTTGTTTCACATGGAAAAATTGAGTGGGATCACCCCCTTTCACATCAGGTATATAAAGTGTTTCCATTTGCCTAAAAAATAATATAGTTATTAAGGGTTTTCTGTGGTTCCAGGTGAGGTGTTTGGGATTTCTTAGGTCAGTACCATAAAGATATAGATTGTTCATTCAGGGAGAGTTTTAGTCACAATGCTATTGCAAGATTATTTTCTTGTTATTTTTAACTGCTGAAGCTTCAATGTCTGATATGTTTTTTCAAATAAAAGTTATGAAAACACTGGAAAATAATTCAGTATTTGTTTAGTCATCTTAGCAAACAAGAGTCCTTTTCTGCAGTCTTAAAAAGGGAGATCATATTCTGACATTATCGGGCAAGCATATCTTTTTCCTTTACAAAGACTCTTGGCTGTTACCTGATGTAATTCAAGGTTATTTTTCATTCAGATACTTTCCTCAGAGCTGTGTTTTTATATCAGTCACCTCATCTACCAAGTAATCATGGACCAACTGCCATGAGTTGATGTGTTAGGACCACTGAAGACTCCCTGGGCATGCAGATGTGCTCAGCAAGGACCTTTAGTTGATCCCAGAGTATTCCCCAAGCTGACAATTGAGCAGGAAGGCAGAGAGGGTTATACTACTCATTTACTATATAAATTTTGGATTAACAACTCTTTGGAAAACATCCTGTTTACATTCACTGAATGTGGGGGTTCATCTATTGAATGTAGATGAAATAAAATGTAAAATAAATACTCGATTATATAAGAAGTAAAAATTTTCTGGTCTTTCCCTTCCTTTGTGGCAATATGAATTTCTTAGCTCTATGTGACAGATACTTCTGTGTTTACTGAACTAGAATTCACTGAAGGTACTACTTAATTGCTATTTCCTCTGTTCCATGCCTGAAATGCATTTCCCAGTAAGGACAGACTTGTTACCTGACTATAATCGTCTGCAAAATGTAGATTTTCCTCACTTACCCGCTTTAAAATTAAACAAATAGTAATTCCTTACTGTTTTAACAGGAGAACAGCATTAGTGGAGCTCATAGGAAGGTGGATATTTTAGGCCTTGTGTAGATACTGCATTTCTTCTCAGTTTTATTCAACCACTTTTCCTGACAGAGCTCATTTTTTGTTATTCATGAACCCTAAAGCCATTGCAGCATAAACCTTAAAGGATGCTATCTTTCACATGCTGATCTTCACATGCCCAGTTTTCTTGCAAGGTTTCTGATTGAAGGTTAAAGAATATTATGACTCAAGCATGTATTTTATTTTTCTTAATCTACTTTTCTGAAGTTCTTTAAATCTTTGCTATTCAAGTGAGGATAAAGAAGATAATAGCAAAGTTCAGCTCACAGAAGAACTTTGTAAATACATAATTCAGAAATGGTGTGCTAGTGAGCACATTTAATATTTGTCTACTGATTTTTACATAAATGCTAATATGCCCCCAACCCACCCCCCAAAGAATTTCTTTTTATTTTAAAGAAAAAAAATCCGAATCTTTTTAGTTCTATGAGAACTCTTAAAACCTAGACCTGCTTCTAAAGATTACAGTATTTTCACAAGTATAAGGTGCACTAGATTATAAGGCGCACTTCTAGGTTGTTGGCAATTTTCTGAACTTTGTCCATATATATGAGGCGAATTTTTTTTTTTTGCAGTGAGGATCTGCGTGCAACAAAGTAACGAATTAGTAACGGGATTGCGCGATTGCAGGGTTTACTGGCAGGTGCTCAATTTGCAAACATTTTTCACAGATCAGCATAGCCTTTAAACGCAGCCCCAGGTGCCCTCCCCGTGCCGTGGGCCCCGGCACTCCCGCTCGCCCCTGGCGCTGGCTGCTGCGGCTCTTGTGGCGTGCGGCTCTTGGAACTTGCACTTCTGGGTTGGCAAATTTCCAAGATTTGTCCATATATAAGGCATACTGGATTATAAGATGCACTTCTGGGTTCCGATCAAGATTTTATTCAAAAGGGTGCGTCTTATAGTCGTGAATTACTGTAGTTTCTGCCAAGGTTATTAGTGCACTGTACATGTTGGCCTTTTAAAGCATGGAATGCTTTAAACAGACTCCATCTTTCAGAATCTATGGAATGAAGTAACATTTGTGAACTGTTTTATCCAGCCAGTGGGGATCATGATTACCAAATTTAGAAATCTGTGAGTGATTATTTTTAAGGCCTCTTGATATAGAGGCGAGGTCAGGCACTACGTAATCGAGACTCCATCTCTGATTCCAATATAACTTCGAGAAAAGGGCCTGTTTGTTTAAAGTATCTGAGCATCTGCAGGTTCCACTGAAGTAAAATCTTGAAGAGATGGACAGTTATGAAAATTTGAAGCTTTAAATATTTTGGGCAGATTTCTTTGTTGGATGTGAATTCCTCATGCTTTTGTTTAGAATGAAATTTGATTTCTCTTAATTGAAGTGTTAGAGTAATGTGCTATAGGAAAGATAATACTGAGGAGAAAAGCGAGTGTTTTGAACAAGAAGGTGAATTTGTACTTATCTCTCAATCCTCTCGTAATTCTTTTCACAGGATCATTAAAAGAATTGCAAGAATGTGGTCTTGCATCATGCTGAATGTATAATTATAATTTCTGGCTGGTTGTCTGTCAGCTGACCTGATGGAAATTCCCTCTAGTGACTTCATTCCCTTGGACTTCATTCAGCTCCTCAGGTGGTTGGGCTGGAAGTTTGGACTAAGCATGGTTGGTTCAGTGTTTGCTGTGAAACCAGGCTGCTCATGGCTGGGCTCAGTTCTTTTATTCTTCTGGGCATAGCTTCTCTCTGCACATATTAATGGGAGCCAGCAGGAGATAACTAATAGAGATATTTCATGGTTGAAAAGGGTGGAGAGGGTTTTACTGCCTGTTTTTGTACTTCCCTATGTTCATGTGCATGCTATATATAGATGTGTCAGTATTAATTTCTGTTACGTATTCAGTGCTCTCTCCAAATCAGAGTTCCACAGCTTTAATTGGTAAGGTAAAGAGGTTTAATGTGAAGGTGCCTGCACCAGAAATCTTACCACAATTAGCCAACTCCTTCTTCCAGGAAGGAAAAGGAAGGAAAATTAATTTTTGTGCAGAACAAAGACCATATTTTTCAGAAAAAACCATCTACCAGAAGCTGGAGTGGAGTAGATCTTGAGGCAAAATTCCTGTTTAAAGCTTATTTAAATTTTATGCCCTAAGCAATATACAGTAATTTCACGAATATA
>VRYO01001792.1:4784656-4816708 GCA_009812075.1 Sialia sialis | reverse complement strand
AAATATTGTTAGAGCAACATATGCATCACCCTTAATTTAAGTTTACCTAACCTTTCCAATTAAAAACATGGTTTTCAGTCTCTTGAAAATTTGTCAAATATCACCTGTTTTTATGGGCTAAAACTTGTAAGTCCATGAAATTTCTGTTTCAACTAACATGTTTTAATTTTTAACTAAAGTGTTTTTGAAAACTAGATTATGGGAAATGTGCTATGGCTAATGTTCAATATTCTTGCAGCTGATTTTTGGAACCTTTGACTTTTGCTTTCTTTGCTATAGATTTATAGCAGGAGGGCAGATTTAATTTTTTGTTTTGCATTTCAGTCACCACATTAAAAAAACCCCAATCATCATTTGGATATGTTTACAGGTGTTCATTAGAAAGTTTTAACTTGAGGGGTAAGTTTGTCAGGGTCAAGATTTCAGCTTTGGAAAATGCTACAATAAATTGAAATTGCATCTTGACAATGCTCTCCTGCAATTTTAATATTTGCTCATGGATCATCATGGCTGATACGCTGGTAGGAACAACTTCAGTATTGTGAAAGCATTAAGGATTAATTAGTACAGTAGTTTCACAATTATAAGCCACACCTGATTATAAACCACACCTCCTAGCCGGGTAGACCACAGGATTTGTCCATGTATAAGCCGCACCTGAATATAAGCTGCATTTTAATTTTTTTTTTTCCTTTAAGCGAGAATCCATGTGTAACAAAGTAACAAATTAGTAACAGAATCGCTGCCAGCTGGGTTTGGTGTCAGGTGTTCAAGTTGCAACAGTTTTCACAGACCAGCGAAGCCTTTAAAGGCAGCCCCAGGCACCCTCCCCGGCCAGCTCTCACTTCCAGGTTGGCATTTCACTGGGATTTGTCCATAGATAAGCTGCACCTGAGGATTAGCTGCACTACTGGGGTAGGCTGGATTCTTCATTGAAAAAGGTGCAGCTTATAATTGTGAAATTACTGTAATTTGGAAGTTGTCCCGGCATCTGTGCAGTATTCTGACTCCAGGTCCCTTTTTGGCTGGGTGGTTGCAGGAGCTCTGGGACTGTGACATGGGTTTCACCTGCAGAGCACTCTGGTTGATGGGAGGCTGCGGGGTCAGAGGGCACAGCTGAAAGGTTTCAGGTGAAAATACTGTAACCCACATGCAACCTCACACAATCTTAATACTAGGAGAAAAGTCTCAGCCTTCAAATCCCCCCTTTCCCAACACTCCTCCCTTCCCCATCTATCCCACACCTGCTACAGAACCTTGTTAGGCTAAGTGGTTGTACCTGGTGCTGCAGCCCCATCCTCACCTGGGGACAGGATTTGAAAAGGTGTGTCTCAGCTCTGGTGAGCTCTTTGTGCTTCTGTCTTTCTATCTGTTGGTGGAAAGCATCCAGTTTTTCCTGACAGAAAAGATATGTGCGTGGAGTTCATGAATATGTGTGGCTCATATAAAAATAATTCCAATTGTTTGAGAAATTTAGAGAGGAGTGTTTGATACAATAGTGTTTATTTGTTGGTGAGTTAGACTTCTGTTTACCTTTGAAAATTTCTATGAAAGCTAGGGCAGAGTGATCTGCAGTTTTCAGGTTGGGATACTTTTAAAGCAACAAGCTGGCAAAATGTCAGCTCTTCAGCTAGAAAGCCCTTGTTAAAACATTCATATACTTGGGTGAAGCAACCAAAAGAAAACGGAGAGGAATTTCCAGCCCTTTAAAATAGATTGCGTATTTTATGCAGGAGACTTCAGGTAAACATAAAAGTGTGCAAAAACGCTTCCCTTCTTGGATGCTAATTTTAAGAAGTACAGCAGTGTGTACATCGCAAAGGGATGTCTTTAAAACTTTTCCTGTTGCATGCTTAGTCTGTAAGAATGTTTTATGCTTTGCAGAAATTAGCTGACAATTTGAAATGTTACAGAAGCATCATTGTATCCCCCACCATCTCTTTAGAAACAGGGAAAACAGGAAGATGGTGATCTGGAAGTGCTGCTGGAAGAATAATTTACTTAAGATAGACAAGAATCTTTAAAATTTAAAGCTCTTATTTCGTGTTATTAATGTTCCTCAAGTGTTTTAGATTCACTTCTGTGGGACCTGTGATAATACAAATAAGACAAGTGAATCTCCCACAGTAAAATGCCTCTTCATAAACTTTGCAGTCTGTGCTAACCGCATTTTTTTTCCCTAAAGAAATGCTTGGAAGCTATTTTTGTGGAGTTAAAATTGTTTATAGGTTGGGCTTGCTTGGTTTTTTGTTCTGTGTTGTTATCGTGCAATTTTGTGTGTCTCTTTAAAAAAAACTGTTAATCCAAGGAAGAGTTACCAATACTAACAAAGATATTAGAATTCTTAAGGCACTGGATTTCTTTTATACTGTCTTCCCTTTTAAAATTCATTTTCCAATTTCTCTGTGGGCAGGAAAGTAGATATATGTGTTTCCTTTTGTGTCCTTGCAGAAACTCATGTGTTGAATGGCAGCTTTTGTGTTGTTTTTGAATGACGTAGAAAAGTAACATATGGGTTTCTACAGCAATGCACTTGGATTTTGAATGCATAGTGGCTATTGTGTAAGAAAATAAAACTGGGAAAAGTTTTTTGTGTGTTCCTGTATTTTTTCCCCCCTTGATTTGTAAATAAAATTGGAGAGTAAATAAAACACTCAAAATCCACTCATGAGAACTTGCCCTGCATCCTCAAACACCTGGTGTCTTGTTAACTGCAGCATGACTTGTCTCTGGGAGTTAACCATGGGGAGAGATGTTTCTTTCTGACTGTGAGCAAGTCAAAGAAAAGATTCTCCTTCTCTAGAATGCTATGTGGGTAATTATTCTATGAAAGGAAACTTTAACTACTTGGGCCACGAATGGACTTGCATTTAAATCCTGAGTTTCTTGATATGGCAGCATCGAGTGTTTTCTCCCTTTCATCCTAAGGCAGAAATATTTTGTGCCAATTTCCCAGAAATGTGAGAATGAGCTATATTGGCTTCATTAGGTCAATTGATTTCTTTTGACAGAAAAGGGAAATAATAAGGATACAATGTATAATCACGTTTGAATCTACCAGATGTTTGCTCCTGAGGCTTTACTGTATACAAAGCTAGAGGATTAAAGTAACAAACTGCTAAGTCTATAAGCATTTTCAGAACGAGGAATTTTCAATTTATCTTCTTGTCAGCAAGATTTTTGCCTGTACCAGCTTGTACTCCAGGATCCCAGCTCATTTCCTGTACTTGGGTCTTGGAGTTGTTTCTGCATTCGACTTTGTTTCCAGGAAAACACAACAAATCTGTGATCATTACAGCATGTCATAGTAATTAATAACCTTTGGTTTCTCTTTGTGGAGCAGACCTGATTCTCTTAAAGGATATTTTAATCTAAAATCAAGTAGTAGAGAGATAAGGGAGCATTAGTTTGTTTTGTTGTAACAGATGTGTTTCTTGCCAAGACTGACCAAGTGGCTGAAATAGCTTCATTATTTTAGATGGATAGCTAATTACTGTCCTTTTTTTATTATTCCTATTTCTGTCCTTCATGTGGTGATTGTGAATTAGCTTTGTGCCATTTTCTAAAGTATCAGGCATTTTTATACATTTGGTATATTGAATGGCAAATGCTTGATGTAAAGTCTGCAGTTTTACTCCATAACCAGATTGTAAAATATGAACTGAATTAATCATAACTGCAAAGAGTAATGGCACATTTTCTCTTATTTTATCTTTACTGCCTTTCAGATCATGGTTTAAAACCTTCTACATCTGGTGTACAGAATGAGGCAGCAGCTTTGGTAGTGGATAGCAAGAGGCAAAGGTCAAACCAGAGGCTGCACAAATATTGTGCACTGGATTTATTGTTTTAATTAAGAGTGTGGCAGTTCATCATAAACTGTTTATGGTGTTTTTGCACAGTGCAGCATTTTGAAATCAACTGTTTTAATGAAAACATAATGTCATATCTGTCAAAGTTCTAAATATTTTGAAAGTGAAATATGAAAACAAGAACTTTAATTCTGGGTTTACTGGGATTAGCTCTTGGAATTGTTTTGAAATCCCTTATGTGTCATATCACAGGTAGCATAGTTCTGTGTTAGAAAGGAAATGGAAAATACTGTGTGGACCTTATTTAATTGTGGAAAAACATGCTGAGGGTTAATGCATTGAAAGACAAAGCTGTTAGGATTTGCATTGGAATGCCTGAACTAAGACAAAAACAGAGATAAGGCGTTTCCTTTTTTATAAGCAGTATGTAAATGCTGTATCCTGATTGTGTGTTAAAAAACAACCGAAGAAGACCCAACAAATAAACCCCATAAACGGAGTGAATCCTTAAACCTGGAAAGAAAGAAATATGCTGTGGGTCATATGATGCTGTAATGTATTATCATCAGGGTCTTCGTAATTATTTACAAGACCTAATGCTTTCTGTGGAATTTTAAGGCTGAGCATTTCATAGTCTAACAAATTTCTGCTGCTGTTCTGTATTCATGTAGATATGTAAGGCAATTTTTGTTACATTTTTGTGTGTAGTCTGATAAAATATTTGTATAATCTGAAAATTATATTTTTGAAGTACTCTCCTTGGAAAATAGAAATTAAGTCTGTCATTAGATGCTAGGCCACAGTAGTTGACTGAGCAGGGTAATGTATGTTACATTTTGTGCTATACTTGGTCAAGTTTCATATATATCGTATTCCACGTTATTTTATTAAATTTAATATCTGCACTTCCTATTACCAGACATGCCTCTCATTCAAAGCACAGAGGCACAGTTCTCTAATCAGAAGTGACAAGCTATATACTTTCTTTCAGCCATTATTCGGTAGCCTAGAGCAAGGAGCTATGTTTCCTTGAAAATGTTTTGAATTGGGTTATTTTTATTGAAGTATTAAAGTAATTCTTCAGATTTTAGGCTATTATTTAAGTACTTTTGGGAGAATGCAATAACCTCTGGATTCTGTAGCCGTTGTTATGTTAACAGTTGTAGCTGCTAAATGTATCTTTTTAATGCTTGTTATGTAAGTGTCTGGAAAAATCATCGGATTGATAGAAACTAACAATATTTAGGATATAAACAAGATTAGTTGACTAAATTAGTTGAATTTTGATGTATTGTATCAAAGTGACTTGCTATTTAAATATACCAATAGATACCTTCACCAAATGTTGCAGCATAAAATTCGTATTTTCAGGTTTATTCTGAGAGTATAAAAATTACACTTTTCTATTTGAGGGCAATATGTTGCTTTTGATGATGTTGGTTAAAGCCCACTGCAGAAATTCCTAATGTTTAGGTTCGGTGAGTATCTTGTTGAAAGGGCTTCTGGAGCCTTTGCAGATTTTACGTCCTTTACAGAAGCAGAATGAAAGTGTTGGAGTAGGTGGGATAGATTACTGAAGGAGGAAGAAAAAGGGTGCCTGTGAAATAGGTTGTATCAAAAAGAGAATCAAGGCAGAAGAGCTTTGTTTGGGGCTATAGCAGTTGAGGTACAGATGTTTCCTGAAAGGTGAAGTCACTAGATCAAACACTGCTCCCATGTGTTGTGTGTGTGATGTTCTAGAGGAATTAGCAATATTGATTGGAATTAGGTGAACAGCATGAAGAGAGCCAGAGTGTTGGCAGTGGATCTCCCTAGCACCAAAAGAAAATCCCAGCCTTTGATAAATGCAGACAGTGAGCCTTGTGGAACTTTGGTGATGTAGATGTACATGTGAGAGAAGGATAATGCTGAGAAAGTAACTCCAATCTTAAAGGAAGATCTTGTTCCTATTGGCAGACATTATGGGCACAATTCAAAATATTTTCCCAGAAACAATATCATAAAATAAGTGTGCCAGTAGTAGGCAATATTCACAGCTTGTTCCTGCTGCAGTGTTTTTTTGGAGTATGTTTTAACTTTTGAGAGCTTTATTTTGTTAGTATGCTGAATTAATAGTACCTGTTTTGATATTAAACATCAACTTGTTTATCAGTGCTCTGTACAGTTTTGGTTTGTTTAAACGTGCAGTGGGACTTAATCACGATTTCTGACCAGTACTATCCTAGATCTAAACACAGCTTCATGTGTATTTTACCAATCCAAAGGATTGTGTTATTGTCTAATTCAGAGGAATGAGAATGTAGGAGATTCACACGCAGTGTAAACCATGCTAAACATGGAAAAAGAAAAACAAACTACTCAGGAACATGTTAAGGGGGAAACGGGAAGACTTGCAGACAATGTTAGTAATCCTGAAAACAGGATTAAGCTCCATTATATTACCAGGCCCAGTGGCTGTGTATGTAGTATTGATTAAGTAATTACATGCACACTATTTTATTTGATTTGCAAATGCAAACAGTATCATAATCACAAAGTCAGGGACTTTTCTGGGGAAAATATGGCCCTGAGTAGACTTTCAGAATAACAGTTATTACATTTGGTGGAATTGGAATTAAAAATCAACTATATAATTAATTTTTGAAATGAATTTATCACTAGTTGAAATATAAAAATGAGTAATATTAACGTGGTTAATATTGAAATAAATGAAATAGGTAAGAATGGATGTGAACCGGTTGAGTAAAAACCCATCAGAGATGACCGAAACATGCTAGAAATTAAAATATTAATTCTGATAATAACCAGCACTGCACACAGATTGAAAACATCAACAGAGTAATGACATTACACACCTTAAATATTTCATAAGATGCCTAGCAATACTTGGAAAAGATACAGAGTGGCAGTAGAGGGCTTCAGCAGACATGTAGATATACACGAAATTCTGACCTGGGAGAAGGTCAGGGGTGGCTTACTCAGGGTTGGACACAGGATGCAAAGTTAAATCACCCTAGATCTGACCCTGTGAGTTCAGCTTTATCTGGCTCGTTTTTTAGGGCTGGAATTGGGATGTGGCCATGGGATGTGACTGTGCAAGCAGCTGGAGAGGCTGTTGGGTCCCTGCTTGCTTGAGCGGCGCTGTGCTCGGTACTTGTGGAGCCAAGTGCTGTGTTTAGCATTTCTGGCTGATTTTTAACTGGCTTTCTTCCCTGCTGGGAGTGATGCAGCCTGCTGGGTGTGATCTGGGAGTTGCTCGGTGCAGTGTTGTGGCACTTTCAGCCTTGACAAACTATGGATCCTCTTTGGGTACGTGGCTTAAAGACCAATAATGAATGTCAGAATTCATCTGGTTCTCTGTTAAAATGACATGATACAGAATTCACCTAAAGATATAAAGCATTTCATTAATGTATACAACTTGACTATGTTAAATTTTCAGAATGTTTATTTTGAAATCACAGGTGTGTAAAATTTGGAAATGTGTCAGTTACTTGATAGGACAACATAGGAATAGTGCAGTGTTTCAGTAGTATTGTATGAACATTAGGAATATTGTATATTTCAACTTGTAAGTTCCTGAATTTAAAAAAAGTCCTCATATTTCTGCAGATAAAATACACACTGTGCCTAATGTGTGCAGGGTAGAAAAAGAAAAAATCATCATATTCCCTTTATAACTCCTACTCCTGCTTTCTGATTTGCAGAAGTTTTTATAACCTTCTCATCACTAATACATTTTCACGTGTAGGAAAAAATCCTGTTAAGGTTAATCTCATTGTAAAGGTAGAAATGACAAGAGATTATGTAAATGGAATCAAGTGTCCAGAGTTTTTGCAAAATACTCTTGTACCTGGGACAAATATTTATTGCAAAATAGGACAGGTAAATAGTATTTGAGGATATTATGTTTAAATGTTAGTTGGAAAATATGTGAATGGAAGAAACAGTGAAAAAAAATCACATGGGAAACAGATTTCCAATTTTTTTCCTTTAATTTTTCTTAAATGAGTATCTGCTTATTTTTGAATGGTATTGAATAGTGACTATTAAAATTTATTTTGTTAAATATGCTGTCATGTGGCAACTTAAATGCTGTATTTTAAACAAATGTGTAATTAGCATTCTTAAAGAAAAGCCATAGCTTGATAGGCCAATTTCTATAGTCTCAAAGCAACCCTCCCCCCATATTTATTGCAATAATCTACAGCAAGAGAAAATGAATAGAAATATCTGAAGATATATTAAGATATATATTTTTACATTGGACATTAGTGCTACATACAAAATATATTTGGAATGTGTTTCAAAATATTTCAAACATTGTTGACCTTTCTTATATAATACCAAGCTCAGGGAAATATATTTGCATAGATTTAGTAATATATTGCAAATAACTACATGGGACAGTACACATTTTTCCTTAAGATGCAGCATTATAAGCAAGACATTAAATTATGCCTATCAGACAAAGCACAGAATCTCAACATTTTTTTATAGCACATTCTATTGGGAAGACATCTCTGCTTCTAAAAAGCACATGCATTAACTGCCTGATTCATGTGGTGACATGTGGCATATCCAAATGTGTTATGGATCTCCCAGGAATAAAAACAACATAGCAAAATCATCACCTTGGGATGTTCATTGAGTGAATATTTTACAGACATACTCCTTTTATATTTATATAATAATTTAGTGTTATGACAATTTTTTTAGCAGTGTTGGCAGTTTTTCTTTTTTATAATGGTATTATATTTGTGAGCCTATTAAGTGCACATGGGCTAAACTAGAGAAAAAAGTATTTTTCATAATTCCTTAGGGTGCTTGTAGCACAAGAACCATATTGGTATAGAAAAATGTTAATAAAAGGTCAAGCAGAACTTTCCAATGTTTATCATGATAGCAATAGCAATTTGGGGCCTTTTTGAATTGTATATTGAAGAAGCAGATTTATGGAGTATATACAGAGGAAGCTGTACCTGCTGTACTTGGTACTTGAAGTCCTTAAGAGCCACATCTACCTTCTAAAAATGGTAAAAGTAAATATTTTCTACCGTTTTCCCTTTTAAATATCTGGAAATTCGTGTGATATTGTACAAAATGAGCTGTAAGCAGTTGTTTTTTTGCTGTTTCTGTGTCACAGCTCTGAGCTCTGTAGTTGAGAATGATGCTCATGTTGTGCAGTCGCTTCTGCTGCTCCTGAGAGTTGGCATCTAAAATGGGAACAATGCTTTTGGTAGAGTGTATCCAAGTAAAAGAAATAAGAAATGCTGGCTTCTAGTTTAGGAATTTGTCTGTCCTGGTGCACCTTAGATTTATATTTGCACTGAAACAAGGAGACCTTGCCAGCTGTTGTCCATCTACTGCAGATATGTAAGAGTCTGAGCTCAAATTCTGATTTAATGGTTCTTGTACAGCATTTCTTCTTGCAGAGATACAGTGATTTGTTTAGTTATAGGACAGATATGTCTATTTAGAATTTGAAATTTATATAATGCCTGTCCACATTTATCCAACAAAGCTGAAACAGTAAAAGGTGCAGAATTTGACTGCCTGTGAACAGGATGAAAGACAGTTGATTCAAATGTCATTGGTATCTTGTCTGATGTTTTTTCAACCTGAAATGGGTCTGCTCTTGCACTCTTGAAGCCTATGGGATTTTGGGGTTTTTTTAAGGATATTTAAATACAAGCTGTGATGAGATTAACTTTGGCATGAATGTATACGCGTGCCTTTGCACTCTTGCTGTGAAATTACAGCCCATCAGTTATTACCAACTCCTCAGTGAAAGAGGAGTAAGTAAATTTGTGTGCTGCTGCTTCGTACATTAATTTGCTTGAGTGTCTATGCTCCAAAACAAAGTGATTTCTTTCACTGTCTTCCTGCTGACAAGAGTGGGCTGTAACCTTCTATTGTCACACCTGGTACCTGGGTTAGGATTAACTGCAACAGCTCCAAAGTCCTGACCAGCTCAGAAGATTTGGGTGAGCCACAGATCAGTGCAAGCATCTTCAGGCCCAATATTGTGACAGTGCTAATTTTCAAATAACTTTCAGTTTCTCCTTCAACAGGTAAAACTTTACTACGTGTCTATGTACAGGTCTGTGTACAGTGCATGAATATTAAGTATTCTCAACTAGGTACTTCTCTACCTGTTTTATACAATACAAAAATATTTTTCCTCAATTGCTTTGTAAATCTTTCTCTGATAGTATGGGATGCTTTAACTATGTTCAAGTTACAACAATGTTACACTGCAGATTAAAATATTGACCATAGACCAATGTTGCATCTCCAGAAAACAGGACTTTCTGTGTAAAAGTATAGATAAAGGCTATTTTCCTGAAATTGATCCAAGCTGACTCCACAGGAGCAGAAGCATGAGCATCCAAAGTAGCTGTAGCAGCAGGAAATTCACTTTTCGTTGCCATTTTGCTATACCCCTTGTGAAAAGGGTTGAAAATAGTGTGGGGAAACTACAGGAAATCTAGATAAAATTTTCTTAGAGATGCATCTTATTATTTAGCAATTTTCCATTGTATCACATTAGCATTGTATTTAGTATTTCTTTTTGGCAGAATCAGTAGTGATGATTTTTTTATCTCAAAATAATATTAAGAATTAATAAAGGAGTGTTAATGAAGAGCAAATGATGTTGGTAAAATAAGGTACATAAAATACATAAACAGCATCAGGTTTGCCAGTACAAACTGATCTGTAATACGCTGCTTAATATCTGGTACCATTTTTATAATAAGAATTTTTTTTTTTCTAGACCATATGTGTCCATACAGCATTAAAAGGGCTTAAAAAACCCCATTCTTTCAAAAACAATTTTTTTTTAATGTATAGCAAGGCTTCTCTGGGAGCTATTCTGTGCAGTGAAATTGTGATGCTTTTCACACGTATAGAAATCCTTTTGTAGGTAGACCTGAAATAGCTGGGGAGTTGGTGAATTAAACTGTGTGAAACCCACACAGTGGGAAGATGAAACACCCTGAAGATGGGTAGCATAATAAAGCATTTTGATTACTGTGATCTGGGGCAATAGGAACTTCTGTAACTTCAGATGTCTTAGAGGAATGTGGACAGAGATTGGCACTCAAATTTTGCCTGCCTACAGAATAAACATCTTTGAAATTGTCAGTTTGTTTTCTGATCCTGCAGTGTTTGAGTTTGCTGCAGTTTGGAGTTTGGCTGCAAGTGTTGGTTCCCAGCTACCAGGGATACACCAGGAGTGTGGAGGCATGGCCTGGAGCCTAAATGAAAAAATGAAGAAACCCCTTCAGGATTATTAGGCTGGGGTCTCTGGGCACTGCCAGCTTGGGCAGCAGGGCCAGGAGGGAGCGAGCAGCAGGGACCGGGGAGTGAAGGATGAGGACAAGGAGCCAGCATCAGACAGTGACTGGAGCCAGGAGGTGAAGGGGAAAGAGGTGGGTCAGGAGGAGAAGGAGGAAGGGCAGGTAATGAAGCACATTCCAGAACAAAAAAACATGACCAAGGAGCAGCTTCACTCATAACATGCAAGATGAGACCTGATATGAGCTTCTTAGCTAAAATAGGTATTTTTAAGGTAATTTTTCTAAAACTAAACTCATGGGCATTTCCATATAGAATTTTTCTCTGCTTTAGCCCTTGTTAGATATAAGCCCTGTTAAATTTTCATTGTTAGCTCTGGAAACAGGACAGAAATGAACCAGTCCAAAGGAATCCCATGTAGTCTGTGCAGTGTAGCCCTGCACCTGAGCAGGCTGTGAGGATGGTCCCCAATGTCCCATTTCTGTGCAGTTCTGCAAGCTGTCTGCAGTCCATCCCCAGCCCTCCTCCAGCCAGCCTGTCTGGAAGGAAGGTGGGAGAAAAGCCAGAGGTGCTGCCACGAGCTGCCCAAACAGATGAAAATGTCCAATACTGTATCAATGGCACTGAGCATTTGTTTTCCATTTATCTTCCTGTGTTATTTTGGGGACACTGGGAAATTGCTATTGCTGACTCAGAAACAGTTATTCAGAGCTGAGGAGTTTGTGTCATTCGTATGAACTAAAAATGAGTGCACTGCCTTGGTATTCACAAAGAGCTGTAAACAGGCTCTTATTAAGAACATAAATGAGAATTAGACATCTGTGACCTCTTCAATTACTTGGAGGTGTTTCACTGCCATTTCTGCCTTTCACTGCTTCTAGAGTGTAAGTTATGTTTGGACATGAATGAGAATTTTAAGGTATTTTATTAAATAAGAAAATGGAATAATTAAACATCTAATCATTCTAGGAGACATTCAGATTTCTGAAGTTCTGCTCATATTTTGGTTTTCACTCAACCTAGTTTTTAATTTATTACAGCATTTCCCCCTTAAGAAAAAAAAATAGCAATGGATAACTTTTTTATATTAAAAAAAATCCTGTTCATGTAATTTCATGCTAATAACTACATTACTGTAAAATCAATAATATTAGATTTATAACATGAAATTAATTGTCCAAAAGATGACACTGACTTTCACTGAAATAGCAGACTTTAGCTCTCTGTTTACCAAATCCCTTTTATCAGATGTAGGATTTTAAAATGCCACATTTGCTAATATAGTTAACAAGACTATTGAGCAATTAGAGAAATTTTTGGCAGGTGTCTAAAACCTTGTTAAGATAAACCTCACCAAAACCTCTTCTATTTGTATGTACTGGATGAGGACTGTATAGAGTTATTCTATACTTGTTTTAGGTTTAAGGATGTTACTTTGGGGTTGTGGAGAGCTGCTGCAGACAATTTCAGGAGCTGGGGATGGGACCTTTCCGGGCGTGTGCTGGAGCTGGAAACGGGGATGAGCCCACGGTTTCCAACCCCATCAATTATTTTATTCTCTCTTGCATACACATTTTTATCCAAGCCCATATTTCTTCCTCCTTGATTCAAAGAACTTGTCCGTGACTGAATATTCAGTCCTTGACCATGCAGCCCGATTTGGGTTACTTTGAAGTTCAAGCGTATACGAATTTGGAAATCTAGCTCAGATCCGTATCTGGTTTGAAACACTGCTGACATGAACAGTTCCTCTGAGATAAACAAACACTTATTCTGAGGTGCGCACGAAGCCGCTTAGGCTCCGATTCCCGTCTAAGGGACTGAAATGGAGCCCTGCTGAGGAGATTTCCATCGCGCTTTTCCCCGCGCGGGCTGCAGTTCCGGGCGCGGCCGGGCGGTGGCAGCAGAGCCCCGCGCAGCCCCGCGCTCGTGCCCGCGGCGGGGGCGCGCAGCGGCCGCTCCGCGCTCCCGCCCGCAATGCCCGATGCCATGGGAGGGAAATGAAAACAATTGTTCATGGGGGAAATTTATGTGCTTCATCTGGCTGTATGATTTCCACAGTTGTACCAGTGCCACTTAGGGACTGGTATTGCGTTTTACATCTTTAGGCTACAACAAAGTAGCTTTTCCATCTGCTGTGAAGCCTCTAATAACGCCTGTCTCGCTGCGTTTCTCTAGTACAGTCTTTCATTTGAATAGCAGACTTCTTCAGCTCTTTGTTTAACAAATGCCTTTCATCTGATGTAAAAACTCCACTTTTGTTTTAAGGGCATTTTGCTTTTAAAAAAAGAGGATTCCAATTTCTTTTCTTCTGTTACGTGCTGGGTACAAATTTAGTGAAGTACCTGCAGCAGTGGTATCCAGTTGAGTTCCAGACGGAAATGTTTCCCGGACATTATGCAAAGGGGCTCTGAATTTATTCCCTCATGGGTCTGACACTGTTCATCCTGCTCTCTTCCCTGCTTTATTTATTCTCGTAGTCCCATTAAAATCAATGGGATTATTCGTGTAAGTAAGGCAAGTGGGAGTAAGGTTTTAATTCGAGTGATTTTTTTCTTTTTTTTTCTCTCACTGTAGCTTAATTTATTCATCATGTCTCAACTTCTGTAATGATTAAGCCTAAAATATTTTCTGATTTTAACACTGCTTTTCTAAATTTTGTTAGCTTAAAGTCTTCACGTATGAGTACACTTGTGTAAATCTACCAACAAATAAATTCTTTCACTGCTGTTTTACAGAATCTTAGCATTGGCAATTTTATCAAATTGCATTGTAGTGTTCAAAACATTAGCATTTATTTCAGTTACAACTCCTAGAAAGTAAATTATTTACTTCATCTTTGCAGGTTAGAGTGCGGATATATACACACCAGATTCTGATCATTAAATGAGAAATTTCCCTCCTTATCTCAGCAAATTCTGGTGGTTTACTGATAATTTTTAGATGATGTTTAAACAAAATGTAAGCAATTTGTTTACACAACTGAACCAGATGAATAAGTGGGAGAACTATTACAGCATTAGAATGCTTCAATTTGCATGGTATAAACTCAGAAATGCATGGATCCTGTTAATAGTAAATGCATTTCTTTACAAATACTGGCATTTCTAGCAATATTTATCAGTAGATATTTTTTAGAGATACTAAAGGTATATGTATAGTAACTTTGGTAATAAACATTATGAAGTACTGTGATCTCTGATGGGTTTTATTTTTCTGCTGTACCAATTGTATTTGTAATGCTTTACAGATTGGAAACAGAGCCAGATTAGAATTCAGAAGAAGCTTTACCTTGTTTTTGATATATATTTTACAGGCAGATTTGATTTCTCTATTTAGCTGTACTAGGATATGTAAGCCAAAACAAAAAGTGTACATAAAAATGCTCGATCTATCCTGTTTTTAATGCCAACACAAGCAACTTGGGGTTTCAGGACCTATATTTATTTATTTTTTATGTGTCCTTTTGTTTTTGTAGAAGGGATGTGTTTGAAATGCCTTTACTGTAGTTCTTTGCCTAATTTGAGAGAAAATGTACTCGCTAAAAAGCAAACTTTTAAAGTTACTGGAAAGAAGGACCAATCTCCTTCTGAGGCAACTGGGTCCTTGCTCAGATAATTAGAATTTGCCCCTTCTCCCTGCAGTCTTGAAATTGAATTACTCAAAATTGCATTTTTCTATTGCAAGTTACCAAATTCCAAAGTGAGAAAATACTAAGATAATGAACAATTATTTGTGACAAATTATTACCAGTTCTGTATAAGAGAAACAATATTAAGATTAGTACAGATGAGAGAATGTGTTATACTAAAACTGGATAGAAGATGGTTTGATACTGAGATACAATTTGCTTTTGAGCAGGTAAATATTGATGGTGGGAGATGGATATTTGTGTGTTGTGCCAAAAATCATAAGAAGCTGAAATGTTTCTCTGGTTTTTGTTGCTGTTTTCAGTAAATGCAAATGATAAAAAGTAAAGAATGTGAAATATTTTACTAATTTTATTTGCATTTAACTTTTAAAAAATCTCATTGCTTGAAACTGAAGTTAACTTTTTAAATTATTTATGTTAGCAATAATGCATATTTCTGTTATTGAACTATATCTCTGTGGTTCATCTAGTGAACAAAATCCTCTCTCAGCTAATTATAACTTACAGTATTTTCCCAGCAGTCTTACAATCAAATTATTCAAAATTGCATTTCTTTATTGCATATTGCTAAAACCCAAGACAAGCAGACATCAAGATAATAAACAATTATTTATTGCAAATTATTACCTAATATATAAGATTAACAGCTTGTAACTATTAAGATTAATACATGTGGTAAACTGTATTTATTATACTTATTTTGTAGCAAATATCTTTGTATAAAACATATGTTTATGTATTGCAATTAATGAGAAAAAGTGTAAGATTAACAATTTAAACTGTGTTTTGTTCTTAGATTTATGCACATTGTAAAATTTATTTATTGCACTTATTAAAAGTATTTAATGATGGACTTCTCAAGCTATATTTTTAATGTGCAAATATAAACTAAAGGAGTGTTAAATTACAAAATGGAAAATTATAACTGAAGTAAAAGTATCTAACTATTTCCTGCTATAAATCTACTTTAAAGTTATCATCATTGGAGTTACAGAATCCTTAAATTGTGGCCTTTATAGTACATAATGAGTTGTGATGAGTTTTCCTTTTCAAAGGCTTTTTTCATCATTAGAGCTAAACTCAACATCTTGCTCTTAAAGATAAATGTAGCTCATAGTATAAACATTGGAATCATATCTTTTTATGATGAGGAGTTAACATTTCTGAGAGGAGAGAGGGCAAGCAAAAGCAGCCAACTTGTGGTGTGCTGCAGGGAAAAGCCTGAATTCAAAGCAGAGGCTCCTGCTTTGTGTTTGGAGAGGAGCTGCTGCTGCTCGAGGCTGCACAGGTGGATGAGATGTTCCAGCTCTCTCATTCTGACCAGGCTGCTTTGCTCCAAGTCCTTCCAAAATGATTTTTGCATTTGCAGAACCCTGGTATTTTTCAGCATTTTAATGTTTTCTTCATTTTTCCAGGAGTTTTTTTACTGCTTCAGCCTGTCCTAGTTTAGGGTCTGGTATAATATATTGACTTTTGCATTTTGTTGTTGAAAATACTGATGTATTGCAAGTATATCCAGATAGGAATTTCATGTACACAATGGTTATTTTTTTTTTTTAAATTGTTTTCGGGGAAGGAATCTGAAATTATTTCTATTTCTGCTTTTTCCTGTGTGAGACTCTGCTTAGTATCAGGCATTTAAAGCGTGCTTAATGATGGAATAATCAGAAAAAAATGATGCGATTTTTATCAGGATTTTATACATCAACAAGCAAATATGTACATGAACAGGTTGGATGGGAAAAAACACATTAAATGTTTTTAAAATTTTGCATTTATAGAATTGAGGCTCATTAAAGACTGTACACACAGTATTTTAAAATGTATTAAACACAATGTGTATTTCACCGATTGAGTATTTTTATTAGATTATTTTTGCTACACAGCTTTCAAAAACCATTGCAAGATAAATAGAAGGATTAATTGGAATGGCAAGCTGTGTTTTATAATTTTTATTCTTTAGATATTCTAAGCAGTTTTTCTGACTGCTAGTTTTAGGTTTCTCTACTGGGTTTATACAACTTTATGTCTGACTTGAAATATTGAGCTATAAGTGTGTTTTAAGTCAGGTGATAATGTAGCCAAGTTTGCTTATGATAACAAGTGATTTCATGGAATGAGAATCAAGTTAAATTATTTTGTTGAAAATAGTGGAAACTTTGAACTGAAAATAATTTGTTAAGCTTTCTGAAACATAAGAAAAAAACTCTTACTTTTTGTTTACAAAATGGATTTTGAGTTTTGTGTTTTAAATGCATTAAACCATGGATGTACTGAGTTCTCCTTATTGCTGTAAGTGTTATTCCTGCTTAAAAAAAATTCAATCAGATTTTTCGCTAGATGCAATTTAATATTATAGAGTCAATAAGATTTTTCAACCAAGTGCTACTAGGATGAACTGAATGTTTCTGTTGAAGTCAGAGGCTCTCGGAGTTTGTTTTTTTTTTTTTTTTTTTTTTTATTTGCAATAGACAGATTGCAAAATCTGTGAGTCTGGAAATTCCTGTCAAGATGTAAGGTTCTCTGAGGGTATTTTTTAGGCTTGTGCACTTAGTGTGGTGCTTCAGATCAAACCCAGAGATCTCAGTTTGCTAATTTTGGTGTGTGGCCAGCTGAATTTTCTGAAGTGGGAATCAGTTCTGCAGTGTTCCCTTACACCTCCAGATTTATGATCATTAGAACAACTATTGCACAGAGACCGAGAGCCTTGCAGGACACTGTCCTTTTTGTGACATTGGCCACTGAAGGATTTACGGGGAAGAAGCGGAAGCTGCAGAGCACAAGTAGGGTTATATTTTTGCAAATTTGTGCTCCCTGTTTCTGGAAGCTGGCAATTTATGACCTATACTTTCGTGCTTCTGATGAACCTGGTTTCTTGTCTCCAGTGCCCTTTTTAGTTCTGTTTTTTCTCTTTGGAGAACTGCAGTCGGGTCTAAAGACTCTGGCTTTGGGAATCTCTGCTGAAGGAGGGCAAAAAGGCTCAAGAGCACCACAGAGCTCAGGCCTGTTCTGGAGTAAATTCCCACAGCTGTCTGGTGTTCTGTAGGGAGGTACCCTCACTGCTCAGAGCCTGGGACCACAATTACTGAGCTGTAATTAAACCATGATGCTCCTTTTTCTCTATTCCCCTTTGCAGGGTAGGACTTGGGTTCAAGAGATGCTGAGCTTATGGTCAGTAACAAAAGAGATCCCAGTGGGGGTCTCTGTGTGTGTCTAGGCTTGGTCCTGGTCCTAAGAAGTCGTGCCTTTGGCTGGAGTAGCTCTACAAGACCTCACAGCATGAGGTTTGGTGAATAAAGCATTTCCACTGAAGTCACAGTTCCACAAGTCCCCTGATTCTGTATTCATTATATCTGTTTCCTTTGAGATTAACTTGACTGTGGCATTTCTGGAATTTTACTTAACTGAAGTGAGAACAAAACAACCAACTTTTGCAGCTGATCTGTGAAAAGCCATTATCATTAGGCCATCTGGAAAAAAGGCATTTTTAGCTCTTCAAGAGTGGCTAAGAGCTCATTCTTGAAGAATAGATTTCCTGTGATTGCCACATGATAGTGACAGTGCAGTACAAAAAAAAGTGCTGAAACAAGTAGGGTTTTATAGCACCATTTATATTCTAGGTTTATTTCTGCAATAATTTAAACTTTTTCCTGCTTTGCAATTTCTTTGTGCTAGTAAAGGTTTTTACAGCTTTGGAGACAGTGCTACCTACAGTGTTAACTGTGACTGGATCATCCCAAAACCACAAACACAGAAAAAAATTGTCTACTTAAAGTAGTATGAAGCTGAATGAATGAAACCTGCAGTTTATATGAAGTTTGAATTTTTTGTGACATCAGAACAGACAAAATAGAATTGAGGGTGTTTTTCTGGAAGATGGTGGTGTGGTATTTTCAGATGTTTGAATGTTTATTGCAATGAGCCATAGGGATTGATTTCTAATGTAAAAATGGGTGGTTTTGATTGTGTGCTTTTAATTTGTTTGTGGCCTTTTTGATATTCTTTTTTTTTTCCTCAGCATATCTTTTCCCTGCTGTCTATTAAGTACAGAGTTGAGTCCATGACAACAGAGGATGAATTTGGAAAATGTTTTACAAGTTCTCATGTGAGAATGTTTACTGATCAGGATTTCTCATTTTATTTTTTTAGAAAATTCAGGCAAAAAATATGGCTCAGAAGTCTTTGGTTTCTTTAAAACCAGGAATTGTTTTAAAAATAATCTGCAAGCAAATTGTACTTTGTTTAAAAGTCTTTGGGAGAGAGTCCTCTTCAGTATTCCATAGATGTGATAACTGGGAAATTGCATGTTGATGGAAAAAAATTTAGAAAAGATGCTTTACTTGAACAGGGTAAAGGATGTATCCATATCTTCTGTCAAAAAATACTTGGCACTGGTGAGACCATGAGGGTAAGAGTAATTTCACAACTATAAGGTGCACCGGATTATAAGGTGCACTTCCAGGTTGTCAGCAAATTCCCGAAGTCTGCCCATATATAAGGCGCACCAGATTATAAGGCGCACTTTTTTTTGCAGTGAGGATCCGTGTGCAACAAAGTAATGAATTAGTAACAGAATCGTGCGATCGTGGGGTTTACTGGCAGGTGCTCAATTTGCAAACATTTTTCACGGATCGGCGCAGCCTTTAAACGCAGCCCCAGGCGCCCTCCCCGTGCCTTGGGACCCGGCACTCCTGCCTGCCCCCGGCGCTGGCTGGCACGGCGTTCGCGGCTGGCACAGCTCAGCTTCGTGCTCGGCTCGCAGTTTGGCTCGGCTTGGCTTGCAACTTCCGGGTTGGCAAATTTCTGAACTTTGTCCATATATAAGGCACATCAGATTATAAGGTGCACGTCTGGAATTGGATCAAAATTTTAGTCAAAGGGGTGCACCTTATAGTCGTGAAATTACAGTATTTTGCAGTTCTGGGCTCCTCATGGTAGAGACACATTGAGGGGCTACAGAAGGGAAGGGAATGGAGCTCTAGGAGGGGCTGAGGGAGCTGGGAAGGGGCTCAGCCTGGAGAAAAGGAGATTCAGGAGGGCCCTTGTGGCTCTGCACAACTCCCTGACAGGAGGAGACAGCCAGGAGGTCGAGCCCTGCTGCCAGGGAACCGGGATAGGATGGGAGGACATGCTAAAGCTGCACCAGAGGAGGGTAAAATCAGAAGGAATTTCTTCACAGAAGGGTAGTTAGACCTCAGCTTATAATGGACTCACCAGGGAGGTGGTGGAATCTCCACCCCTGGAGGTGTCCAAGGAATGACTGGATGTGGCACTCAGTGCTCTGCTCTGGGTGGCAAGGTGGGGATCAAGCACAGGTTGGGCTCTGTGATCTCAAAGGTCTTTTTCCAACCTCAGTTACTCTGTGATTGTATCAAAAGAATAGGTGTGAAAAACGAAGCTCTTTTACAGAGAACAAATACTGACTAAGGATGGCTTGATCTGAAGATTGTGAGGGTGCCTCTGCAAACATCACAATGCAGTGAAGCAGCTTGCCCTCATCAGGATTTAAATGCTGGATTTAGGTGTAGTCCAGGCAGTAGGAGTGCACAGGAAACAGTAAAGAAAAGATTCTGTTCATCCTGCTAATTCCTTGTGCATCAATTGCCCAATATCACACTGTGGGCTTTGTGCTGCCAGCTAGCACTTCATTCCTTGCGTGGAAAAGAAACCAGAGTGGCCCGCTGGAGGGAGGTGGAGGGCATGGGGCGTTTTCTGAGTGTATTCCATACATATTTTCTTGTACAGATGGTCTCTTGTACTTTGGACAGGAATGAACTGTTGCAGAATATTCTCCCCAACTGAGGCTGTATCTGAATCCTAAACTTTTGCCATAGATTTTTGTAGTCTAATGATGATGTTTTCCTCCTCCTTAGTTTATTTTTTTCATCTCTAAATCACATGTATATTTTTAATATATGAGAAGTACTTTTAAATATTGCTTTTCCATATGCTGCTCTAAATGTATACATTCCCCATATTGCGGTGTTATTCAGTGGAATTTATCTGTACTTCAGGAAATCTTAGGCAGGACAGATGGAATTCTGAAGCCCTGGAAAGATCCACACTTGCTCCCAAATGGTGATGGATATGAGTCAGGATTATGAGCATGAGGGAGCTTGGTCTGTGAAAGTGCAGATAATAAAATCCATGAAGTAATCTTTCCATTTAGATGGTGTCCAGAATATGAAATTGTCTGAGGATTTATGATGATTGAGTTTTAGTTGTGGTATCCTTTGGTCATAACTCTGGATTAATAGCCACTAATTTTATGCATTTTTTTCTCCAAAGTTAGTGATAGCTGGATCCAGCAAGGAATTAATTTATATATATGTTTGTATATATGTGTTTTAATGGAGATGTGCAAGGTCTCAAGGATAAGCTTTTGTGTTGGAATTTAATTTATTATTTCTCATTAGTAATAAAAGGGATATTATCAGTAGATATTAAAATATTTTGTGGTTTTCCCAGTGATTTTCAGGTTTGGATTTGGGGGATTTGTATTTAAGTTTTCTGTGCTATCTATTAGTGTTTTAGAGTTTTCTTTGGAGCCTTGAAATACTCAGTGGATATGACCATGCACATTCTTTAATATAAATATTTAAAAATAGTCCTGAAATTTTGCTTTTAGAAGTCACAAAACCTGCTTGTCTGCCACAGGTCCTGAAGATTGATCAAGAAACAACGGATATTTGACAAGTTTATAAAATATAATTATTGCCCTGGGCAAATGAGTAAGTAGTATTTTGATTTCCATGTAGGCACTTTTGCAAACCTTGTTTAAATGTGAGGTTTTTTGAGGCAAAGTAAAAAGCCCCTCACAGCAGTGAATGCATCCAGCTAGGAATATACAGACAGAGATAATTCTGGTTGTTTAAAAACTCCTGGATCTTAGGGGAAAAGGTGTCCACATAGTTCATTTAATCAGTGGCTCACATCCTGTTCCCCATGTCTTGGTTTATTTGGCAGGTTCATGTATGATTTTTGAGGCTATGAAAACGTTCAAAGAACATAGATAAAACTTGAAGTATTAGTAGCTGATTTGAATGAAGGGATGCTCTGGATGTAGCAGCCTGGTAGGAGATGGGGTCCAAGTGGTTGTGTTGTAGTGTCCTTCAGCAGGAAGCAGCTAAGCTCAGGTAAAATCTCTGCAAATTCTGTCCTCTAGCTCATCTTACTATATACCTGAGTATTGTGCTTCTACAAGGCTTTGTTGGAAAAGTCATCTTTACTCTTAATTTTTCCAGTGTGGTCAGAAAAATGTGTATATAAACCTCTGAAATTTGGAAGAATTAGAATAAGATAGTGAAGATATTTAGCTTAGTTTCACTCTCTCATTATTGGATAGATTCTATTGGTAGATGGTGGTGAGGGGCTTTTGGCATGTGGATTTTTTTCTGTTATTAAGATGTGATAAGCAGTATTTAAGGATTTATGTTTGCACAGGGATGAGTTATACTTTGCCTGGGAAAACACTCTGATAAGAAAGAACTTGGTGTCTTCATGGCACTACAGATAACCTTGGAACCTTATGATCCATTCTAATTATGCAGATTACTCTATCTAACTAAAGAAATGATGTTAGCATTTTAGGGTACAAAAAGTAGGCCTTCCTGACTGCAGCTCTCAAGAGTTTTGGGAAAAAAATAAAGCCATTTCTGTGTTCTGAGCTGGGGTTCAGACCACACTATAGCAGCATCATGAGAAAAGCAGCAGTAAAAACTCTTCTCCTTCCTGTGTAGTCAACAATGAAGGAAGTTGTTAATTATCAGCTATAGATTTGCTTCTCGTTTTTCAAAGCTTGCACTAGCTGGTAACTTTGATTATAGAGTATTTGGGGCTTTACATACATTGCCTCATTAGGGAAACAATAAACCAATTTTAATATGTCTCACTCTGCTATTTTCAGATGAAACTGTCATCATGGGCCTTTTTTGTTACACTTCACAGCCTGGAATATTTTTTCCTTTAGTTTAGCATGTTTTTGTCTCCCTATATATTGTAGTCAAGATATTAGCATTTGTGGCATTTCACTTGATGACTATGTACAATAGTTGGTAAACTGGGTAAATTCATGGCAGATAATGCAAACTAAGCAGATATTCCACCTGAACTATATAAAAAAGAGGTATCTTAGGAGTGGTATCTGAAAGGGCTCTAAGTTACTGCATTCTGTAGGCACAGCAGGCCATAAATGGTGCAAACGTGGAATAATAAGAATTTATCACACTGGACTTGAGTTTGAACCTATTTGTGTGAGCATTAATAAAATAGCATTAAAACAAGTATAATATTTTAACATTAAAATGTAGCTTGGTTTATCGCTCAAACCCAGAGCAGGATATCGATACTTAGATATTGCCTTTTCTACTTGTCTTGGGTTGCAATACAGGATGTGATAAAAAGTATCTATCTATTCTATCACCATCTGTTGAGGGTGGGAGCAGTGATCCTTATCTCTGAGGGAGATATTCTGCTAATGGGCCATCCATTGAAACCAGGTGGGGCCGTGTTCTTTATCTTTTCACAACCCATCCTTCCTCCCTGAGTTATGGCCATTCAGTCCCAGTGCATGACTGATAAAATTACTTCATCCCATTGGGAGATGCTCCAGCCAGGGGGAAGAGCCCAACATTTCTTACCAAGATAAAACCAGAGGTTTTGGGACACTAAGGTAGCCCTTTTTTCCTCTGGACTCCCAAGGAAAACTGGACTTTTCACATCATCACTGGATCTTCGGAGGGAAACTGCACCTTGTACAGGAGCACTGCTCCAACTGAACCACATCTGTCACTGCAGGAGGATGCAGCCACCATTGAATGGGACTGCTGCCAACACCCTGACTGACTGACGGGGTGTCAGGTTATACTCTGTCAGGGTTTGGGGTTTGTTCTTTGTAGTACTGTATTTCTATTTTAATTTTCCTTGTAAAGAACTGTTATTCCTAATTCCCATATCTTTGCCTGAGAGCCCCTTAATTTCAAAATCATAATAATTTGGAGTGAGGGGTTTACATTGTCCATTTCAAAGAGAGGCTCCTGCCTTTCTTAGCAGACACCTGTCCTCCAAACTAGGATACTACTGAGTCTTGGTTTCCAGGAGCATTTGTAGGAGAAATAGGAAGACAGAAGCCTTGCCTATAGCACGTGTGGACAGGTGACCCTTTCCCTGACACCCACTGCTCTCCCTGGACCTGTGTGGAGTTCTGTTAGCTGAGACTTGGATGTTGCATGCTGAAATAACTGAAATTTAGATTAGATTAATCCTGTCCTTTCTGAAGTGTTACCTTTGGTCTGGTCTCTAGATCAGGGAAGTCAGAGCAAACCGTGGTGGTTACTACTTGTGATTAATGCCATCCACGCAGGATGACAAAGAACTGGTTGTTTGCCATACCTGGCAGCTCCAGCTAATTGCTCTGTTAAATAGAGCACCCTCTGAATGCAAAAGGACCCTGTTTACATGGCCAGTAGCAAGGGAGGAGGAGGGTAATTTCAGCATTGCATTACATGGCTTTTTAATGATTATTGAAAACTCCCTTTTTGCTGCTGCTGGCCTGTCAGTGCCATTGGTGGAGTTCAGATGCTTGTTTCAATAACCACAGGTAGTTGCTGAATTTTAGCTGCTCTTCACAGTTACCATAAAAATCTTCAGAGAATTTGTGGGGAATTTTTTCATTGCTTGAGTGCTTTGGCTTTGTGCTTTTTCTATTTGACAAGTTATGAAGAGACAAGTATTGGTGAGATTAGGAAAAAAATTCTGTTGGTCAGGCACAAATGCACATGGCATGAAATTCAGGAGCTGGAAAGCTCTGAGTGGAGCGGGTGGTGAGATCCTGGCACCAGCCATTCCTATGGAATTGCTGTGGTGAGCTGCTGCCTCAAGCTTTCCTGACACAATGGGCTTAAAAAGAGAGGACAGCCAGCAAGGGCCACAGCTGGACACAGCAATAATTAAAATATAGGCTTAAGTTCCTCTGAAACTGTAATCTATAGTCTGTGTATCCTAAACGTTTGAGGGTTTTACAGCTCTATTTTGATGTCTAATTATGGACTTAGAAACTACAGTGATTTCATGATTATAAGCCGCACCTCATTATAAGCTGCACCTCCTGGTAGCCGGGCAGAGCACGGGATTTGTCCATATGTAAGCTGCACTTTTTTTTTAAACCCGAGGATCCATGTGTAACAAAGTAACAAATTAGTAACAGAATCGCTGCCAGCTGGGTTTGGTGTCAGGTGCTCAAGTTGCAAACAGTTTTCATAGACCAGCGAAGCCTTTAAAGGCAGCCCCAGGCACCCTCCCTGGCCTGCTCTCACTTCTAGGTTGGCATTTCACTGGGATTTGTCCATAGATAAGCCGCACCACTGGGGTAGGCTGGATTCTTCAATGAAAAAGGTGCGGCTTATAATCGTGAAATTACTGTAATTTTTAGGCACATGAGTCTAAAAATGTATGCCATAGTAATTCCAGTAAAATTCCCTGAACTTTCTTGAAATACCTTTTGCAAATAAACCTATAGGCCATGATTGAGTAAATTCCCTGAATGTGCTTTTGGGAAAACTTTCATACTTTAAAGTAATGAATAGTTGGCAGTTATTTGTGTGAGTGATCATCTGCTCAAACACTTTGACGCAGAGTTTGGGTTTGAAATTTTTGCATTCAGTTTCTTCTCTTGACACTTATGAAGAAAATATGAAACCTACAGCTAAAATCACATCAGGTGATGTTAAATAGAGCACTTTTATGCGTTTACATGTAAGAGCTGAATTTTGTTATTAACAGACAATGATTCACACTGATTTAGATAAGAGATAAGGATCAGTTCATTCTTATTTTGCAGATTTTTTTAAATTAAAAATTTGACAGATAATTTACAAAATTTACAAGAACTAAAGTTGTTGGGAGAAAAATGAATGGAAATAGGAGGGGAAAAATCTACCTGATATTCAAAATATGACAGCCTTTTATCTAATTGAAATTTATAAGTAATAATTTGAGTTGTGGAAGAAATACATCAGTGTTATATAGTCATTAAAATACTATGGTTAGGTGCTAAGGATCTATGTGCAAAAATATTAGTAAATTCTGAATTTTCTGATAGTTTTGGGTGAAAAGTGTAATCTTTTTCATCAGTCTGAGGAGTCTGAGTGAATTTGAGCAGTTTATATTAGGAATTATAGCTGGAATAGAGAGAAAATTTTCTAGAGTGGATGTCTGCACAGAAGTATACACTGATAGTGATTTCTAATATAACTTGTGGTTGCCAAAGAGAAGTAATTTATACTAGTCAAGGTCCTTTGACACCACCAAGGTGTTCCAGTACCAAGCTGGTAAGGGGATAATGCCAAAAATATCCAAATAAGCACCAAAAATGTTTGCATAAAAATATGGAAATGTTTAACTTCTGACTCATCAATAGAAATTTGGTTGTTTTATATAGTCTTGGAATATATATTTCTGACTTTTAAAATACTTTTTTTTGTGGAAACTACACCAAGCACATCTAAACTTTTGTTACATTTGCCAGTAGGTACAATTTTGGATTGCTGTACCACATTTATTCTTTTATATTTATAATATATATCCATCTCCAAAAAAAAAGTGGACTGTAAGTCATGGTTATTTAAGCAACAGAATAAACATCCAAATCACTCAACCGAAGAATTATATTTTCTATTATATTTGCACTGAAAATGGTTTCAGGTTTAAATGTATACATTAATAGAGTGTGTAAATAAGTGCATGCTGACCTGAAAGAGAACTTCTTTTGTGCAATGAGTTAATCCATTTGGATGAGGTGAAATTTCATTAAATGTAGCATCCCTCATTTGATTGCTTGAATCTTAATTATTATTACTGCTGTTTCTATTATTATTCTGTCTTCAAAAGCAAATAGGATCAACACAGTTGGGTCCTGGGCATGCCAATAAATTTCAAGTGCAGCAGCAAGGCCAGCAGTTCTCCCTTGTATTCTGAATGTGCAAATATTGCACAAAATCCTCTGTTACTACTTCTGGGGGCTCTTTTTTTTCAGTTATTTTTTTTAGCAGAGAAAAGGCTTCTCTAGTTTCAAATGCAGCTGTATTGCTGAGCAGAAAAAAGAGGTGAGCTTGTAGAAATAGCAGACAGATTTTGAGAACTCTGTGCATATACACACTGCAGAAAACCCTTGTTGTGCTGCCATTGTCACTGCCTGTGAGACAATTTGCTTCCTAGGTTGTGTTTCTCAGCTCGACTGCTTGAGGCTGCTAAATAGTGTAACAGCATTGCTGAGAGGCTGGGAAAAGCTTGGAGAGAAAGATGTGCAACTTGTGGAACTTGAGACTGAAGTTCCATCATGAAGCATTTATTTAATTAAATGTGGCTTGGACTTGGTGGAGGGAAAAGAAATTGATTCAGAATAACTTTATATAAACTCAGTGGGAAAAATTTTTACCAGATTGGAAACAAGATTGGCTGATGTATATTTTCTGACCCTCATTCCTGGCATTAAAAACCCCACAATCAAGCAATCCAAACAAGACTTGAACTAGAATTCCCATGGTGGTCTCTGCAGCTGCCAGACCCTTTTACCCAGTGAAATTACTGAAAAGTTTTATATTCCTGAAGTGAGAAGCTTTAAGTATTGACAATTTAAATGAAAGATGGATTATGACTCCGTGCACGTGTACAGTTTAAATTGTGAGTTATGTAGAGTACAAAAAGAGCTTTTGATGGTTCTAAGGGCGTATGAATTTGCCTTATTTCCCCTCTGGACTAGAATTTGTAGTGTTAAGAGTCCTATCCTTGGAAAAAACATTCACATCAAAGCAGTGAATACATGGGCCACCGTTTTTAAGATCATGCTATTAATTTGAGAAGAGCCAGGTTTGTAAAAGTATTCCCACTCAACTTGTTTTTTTTTTTTAGATTTGTGTTGTTTTTATTAAGGTAAGTTTCCAAATGCGCCAGGGTTAGAAACTTCCTGGTCAAATCTATGTAATTTGAGCCAGAATCTGCATGGTAGCAATGATGACAGTGTAGACCAGAGACAAATAAATAAAATGGCAAAACAGAAATCAATTGTACATACATCAGTAGGCAGACTTAAAATAGGAATTTGTGAATCTTCAAACTCTTTTAAGAGATTAATATAATTTGAATACTAATTTATTAATCTTCTTTACCATACAGGAGGCATCAGTAGCAGTTAATAATGTAATCCTAAGGTTATACCTGCTTCCCCTTTCCCCTTTTCAAAAGGGTTTTAAGGAAATTCTTCTGTTTAAACACGCCATAAATGTGAGCTGTAGTTTATTTCTGCAGCGTGATGCTCTTTTGTAATGCCCTTCTTAAGATTATAATAGCAATGTAATGCTAAACACAGGTTGAGTTTTACATAGTTCCAGGTCTAAGAGGTCACCTGAAACTAAAAGGACTTATTGCAAAGTAGAAGATGTCTTTGAGGTGGGCAAAAGGTTCTTAGGAGAAAATAGGTTGTTTAAAATTTCTTTCAGTTTGTTGTCTCAGATTATCTGTGGTCAGAATCATTGTAGTGATAGAGAAAGTCTGGAAAAGTTGCTGAAAGCCAGTCTCTTTAATGAAACTGTAATAAAAAGGGGTGGAAAAAACAACAAAAATTACTCTATTTCCTAAAGAGGCGAGTGAAAAAATGCTAGAGTCAGTGGGTGAAACATGGAATGATCAGTGTCACTGACTTGGGCTAGTCTTTTCCTTCTGGTTTCTTTTTTTTTTTTCCATAGGTCCTTAAGTCAGACCCAAACCCTATATCTCCCCGCCTGAGTGTGCACTGGCTCACCCCCTTTTCACTGTCTTTATACAGCTTTTAGAATATGTTTGACTGAAATGTTCTTGAGAAAAAATTACCCAGGGCCAAAGGAAAGTGTGTTTTTGTCAAGTAGTTGTCACATTTGAGCCCTGAAAGTTCATTTTACTCCAGATGAAACCATTAATTGGAAATAACCAGCAATATGTTTCACCTCAAAAAAAGATTTTTGATGTCTTTGGCAGAATAAAGTGTGGGAAATAAATTAGGAAAGATGTCTAAATATGGAAAAATAATTGAAAAATATTCATGGTTTCCCCAGAAAAATAAACTTTTCAAAATCTAAGTCATTATTTTAAAGTAAGGAAATGCTCTGGTATGGGTTGGTTTGGTTGGTGTTTTTGTGACACTTGGAGTCTGTGTAAAATGTCTTCCCTTCCCCCAGTGATAACAGGGCCCTACACTGAGCACAGGGACTTTACATAACTCTGTTACTGACCCAAGTGGATGAAAACTGAACAAATGTAAGTGATGTTGGTGCCAAGCTGAGCTGCACTGATGAGAGTTAGGAAGGAAGTCAATGCTTCTGCCAGAAATGAATTTAGATGCTCTAAGGATTTCCAGTTTGAGAAACCTGGAGAATGCAGTCACAAAAGGACAAAGTCTGCCATTGCATCTCAGTTCACATGCAAACTAAAAACTTACTCCTGCCACCAACAATCCAGGAGGATTTGCAAACACTACATTTTAAAGCGATTTTTGTCTATTGGACTAAGTGAAGTAGGAAATGATTTTATCAAAAAGTTTATTTCTCTTACAGAGGGACTTTCACGTGAACTTGCTATTTCATATGTAGGTTTTAAAGTGTTGCATATGTTCATTATTTTTAAGGTTCTCCCAGCAGTCAGAATGAAGAAAGAGTTCATTTTAATTGTCTTGTTCACCTTGTTCTTGTTGAAGCAGAATGTTTCATATTTTTCACTGCTGGTCTGCAGGTTACTTGAAGATCTCTTGATATTGGGAATGGCAGTTGCATTTTAAAGCTGTTGATTAATATATATTTTTTTTACCAATTATACCAAAGTAATTCTATTGTGTTTTTCTATCATCTGTGTTATTTAGGAGTCTGTTCACATAATTATTTTGTGCTACAGTGCCTGAGGTGGAGTCCAGTGTGTCAGGCAGATATTCACTTACAAGAAAGTCCTTGCTTGAGGAGCATGAAAAAGAAAGTTTTATTTTAGCATTCTGATTTTCAGAGTGGAGCAAATGGATTTGGACCAGTGTATCTCTTACACCTCCTGTGCTATTTTCATCCTTTTATTGTCATGAAGGGCACTTGAGATGGTCAGCAGCTCCTCTGGGCAGTGTTATGTGTCCCCCTGGGGTTTTCCCCACCCTGATTCCCTCAAGGTGTGGAAATCATGGCCAGCCTGGGCAAGGCGCTCAGAGGGAGGTGAATGGGAAATGAAGGAGCTCATGGAAATGTGGAGACACTCCTCTTAAATTTCAGTGCCTAAAGTGTGTACCTAGAGAGTTGCTGTTTATTTAGAACCAACCTCTTGAACGTGAGTAGTCAAAAGTAATTTTAAATATTTTTTCAAGCTGAGAGTCACAGCTTCCACCTAAAGATTTATGGCTATCAGAAGCCACCATCTCCTGGACTTAGGATTTCTGTTTGTTTTTTATGATGGGCAAAGAGTGAAAAGGAAGATCTTGAGAAAATGGTTATTTTTATGAGAGAAATAGAAGAGTTTATTGGTTTTTGTTTTTGTTTGTTTTTGTTTTTTTCCCCTCTCAGAGCTCTTCCAATATTTATACCTAGTCTCCATTAAAAAAAAAAAAAAAAAAGAATCTTTATTCATGTGAAGAATTTCTGTGAGAAAAATCAGCAGTATCACTGTTATCTGGCAGGTCTCTACTCTGCAGTTCTCCAGCAAGTCCTGTTTTGAATTGGCAGTATCAGAAGAGACGACATTATCTTTATATGGTTTTGAAAAAAGAAAATAAAACGTGTAGTCAGTGTGAAGGTGAACTTTGGTTGTGATGCCCTGTAGGAGGAGTTTTCATGCCATACTATCTTTGTTCAGCAACTCAGATTGTGCGAGAACTGTCTGAAGACAGATCTGCCTGGCATGAGAGTAAGAAATGGATATCTCGTAATTCTGGTTTTTGTTTGGTTGTTTATTTTTTCCAGCCAAGCAGCGTGGCTTTCTTCTGTAGTGAAATGTATTTTTTTTTCCCTGCTGAGATTCATAAATTTTACTAGTTTATTCAGAAAGAGCCATGGTAGTGGTAGGAGCAAACCTCTCTTTTGTGTTTTTTTTTCTTTTTTTTTTTTTTTTTCCCTGTTGTTCTTCATTAGAAATGACATCCCTTTAAGTAAACTTATTGGAATTTTTTGCACATAACACCCTCTTGCTAAAATGTGTTTTTATTTCACAGTTATGCAAACAGCTTTTAAATTTTTTTAAATTAAATATTTAACTTCCTCAGGTAAGAATTGTGGGATGGTGTGGTCCTGTTGGCTTTTGTTCCTAGTTCAGGAAACACTGAGATGCCTTTCCAGTGGGCTGTGGTCTCTGTTGGGAAGGGTTGCAGAGCAATGTCTGTGTGTGTGTGTGGAGGTCTTGGTCTCCAGCACCTTTGCTGTGTCCCAGAGCTGAAGGTCCAGGATAGGGCTGGAGGCACAGGAGAACTTTGCTGTGACTCTTATGTCCTTGCACAGCTTTGCCTGTGACAGCATTGTTACCTTTCCAGTGAAAAGGTCTTGTCTCCCCAAAATTTTGAGTGATTTTTGATTAGGAGCATGTAATATTGCCATGAATCAATTTGAGATTACAAAAGGGACCTACTTTAATTCAGTTCTGATGATAAATATGTCTTGGGGAAAATTGATGAAGTCACTCCTTCAAGTGGATTTTGTCTTTGATTGGATGGAGTAGGCAGAATGATACAGAAAAAAAATATACTTTATACCCTAAATGCTTATATGTATCAGATCTACTTTTATATCTGTGTTGTTGTATTTGTCTTTCATCTTTTATTCATGTCTCTTATACATGCGGATATAAACGTTTGTTGATTGCCATATCAAAAGGCAGAAGTAACATCATAACAGTCTGGATGATATGCACAGTAAGACTTTATGATACTCAGAAATTTGCAAGAATTATGCTCTTGATATTTCACTGCTTGAGCCTGGATCTGGTATGTGAGATCACAACGACTTGCAAAGCTCAAAAGGGGCCGGTTTAGGACGATGTTAGTTGAAGCCTTTCATGCTTTTCACTCTTGACAGTGATTATAATGAAGATAATGAAGTGGTTGACAACAGAGTTTGGAAGAATGAAATATGATAAGAAAGGAACTGCACAATAGATATAAAAATGGTAGCTCTACTCGGTAGAATGTGGATGACCAAAAGAGTGATTTGGAGAGACAGATGATGTCTCAGAATTCCAAAGTCTGCAGACATCTTTCCTTACAGTTCTGTGACAGAACTCTGTTCTGTGTATTTGAAC
>VRYO01001792.1:4719360-4783656 GCA_009812075.1 Sialia sialis | reverse complement strand
GTGAGTTGCCTGTTGAAGGTATCCATTTTGCAAAGTCCTACAGGACAGATACTCCCTAACTTGTAAGTGAAGAGCTCTCAGGGACACAAGCAGAGGAGGTGACAACTTGTGACAGAACAGCAGTGTTGAGAGAGAACTCTGGACTGGTGCACAGCTGGAAAATGCAGCCATGTCTCAGAACTGTACAGCGATAATGCTGCCCCCCAAAATCACCCCTTGCTTGGTTCCTCCCCAGATCAGAGATTTGGATTGAAGTCCTTTTGCTGATCACATGGTATAGCCCCAGCTAAAGATCCACAAATTGAGAGTAACTGGACAAGGAACCCTCTTGTTCTGTGATTGAGAGCTTTGTGTTCCCTTTAACCTGGTCTTTTAACTAACACTGATTGCTTTATTGCCCATAAAATGCATGACTTCTGCTGAATGCAGAGGACAGGACTTCATTACCCTGCACACACGAGGGTGGTGAGAGTGACGTGCACAGAGTACCATGAATTTATTTGCAAACGGAACCCTGGTTGCAGTGTGCCCCTCTGGGGAGATGAAAAGTCTGGGTTCTGAATTTGTCATGACACACCTCTTTCTCCCAAGGCTTTTTGAGTCAGGTGCAGGTGTGTGGGCAATTCTGCTGCATCCAGCTGTGGTCTCAAAAGCCAGCACTCTTTCCAACCAGCCTGATTGTTTTAGGGCTCACTTCTGTATGGCTGTGCTACACTTCCTCTTTACTGAACACACTGAAATCAACAGGCTCCTTGCAGGGTCATTTCATCCTTTCCTATTGCTGCTACTACCAGCTGGAAAAGTTTTTTCAAGCACAGTTTTGAAACCAATAATTAAGGTATACAAAGCTGGCCCCCCATTGACTGAGAAACAGACTCTGATTTCCCTCCCTTCCCTGTCATCCACATTCCCAAGTAATTGTCTTGATACTTGAAATGTGTTCATACATGCAAAACACTGCCACTGTAAGTTCCTGTTTAGTTTCTGGCAGAACAAATGGTGTATAATGCTTGTTAATGGATTAATTATATCCTTTGGAATCTATACTACAAAGGGAAATATCCCATCTTTTTAAACTGATTTTATGTAACAGAATTAACCTTAAATGTGGAAATGTAGATAAATTTTTACAAGACTAGAAAAAAACTCTGATGTATAGTTTGCCAATTTCAAGAAAAGCTTTCTGGTTGCAATTTAGATCAGTGATATTTTCAATCAATTTTTTATTTAAATAATTGGATTGTGCATTTAAAAAAATTAAAGATATTTTCAAAATTATATTGTCTCCAAAAGAGAACAGAAGCATGGAGAAATTGCTTTTTTCCGTTGGGATGAGAGGGTCTCACTGGATTTATGAAAGGCAAAATGGGCCTGTTTGGTCAAATAAACGGTTTGACGATCCATCAGATATGAAAGTTCTATGATGTTCTCCAAAAGCTTGCAAAATGAGGCTTTATCAAATGGCAAAGTGAATTTCAAAAGCAATAATCTGCTTTCAGTAGCAACCTGGAATAGTCAGGCTGCAAACTGACTTTAAATTCCTGGTGGCATAGAAGGAGCTGAGTCCAGCTTCCAGCTCAAATTCTGTAGCAGTTTTAAGGTACAGCCTATTCTGCAGGAATCACTAACTGCAGCATGTCAAAATGTGGCTTCTGTCATAGGTCAGATGCTGATCATTTTAAATGTGAAAAACTTTGCTTTGTAGATCAAATACTGTCTGTCTGCAAAGGAGCAGGTATGGCAGGAGATCAGCAAAATTAAGGATGTGAGTGGTTGACAATTTCATGCACAGCACCCATATAATGGTTCAATCATCATGGCTGGAGGTAAAAGACAAGAGTGTGAGAGGAACAGGGCTGGCATCACAAAGGGTGATTAAGGAGTAATACTGGGAATCAATTATAACTCAGAAAAGTTCTAAGGCTGTTCTCATTAAAACCAATGGAAGCTGACAGGCAGCAAAGTTAAGCTCACAGTGCCTTGGAAGGATCTTGGGTTTAGTGCTGCCATCTGACATGGCCAGTGTAAGCTCCACAAGGAGCAACCACGCCACCAGGATGCCCAGGGATGGCGCAAAGTCACCTCCTGGTCCAGGAATGACTTTGTCCTCTCTGTGCTGAGCTGATCCCGTGGTGCTGGTGTGTGGCTCAGAGAGCTGTTCTGCAGGAGCAGTGCTCTTCGTAACCACTGGTGGTGCTTTCACTCCAAAGGTGCAGGCATATGTGTTGTGGAATATGTGCTAAAAATTGTAAAGTTAAATTTTCAGTATGGCAAAACAGCTCAGTCTGTCTAAACTCACTGCATGGTCTTTACCAGCTCCGGAGTAAAAGTTTTTGGAGGTCAGGACTGACCCATCAGAATGTACATTCAAGTAGCCAATAAGCAATCCTTTTATTATTTATAGCCCCATCATTCATAAATGTATTTAAGAAAAGGGATGATCTATTCTCTACATGTTCCTTAAAGGGATTCCATTTTAGCTTCAATTGTAATTTTTACCTTTTCCAGTAGAATTTATTGACACAATGCCTAGCACAAGCCCTAGATTTTGCATCATCCTTTTGTCTGCAAGCATATTCACCAGCCGCTTAATTTGTCATAGCCCTGGAGGTATCAAAACTAATGAGCTTTGTTTGAATAGACTTTTTCCAGTTCATCTAGCACACTTTGGGGTAATCATTCAGTTTCTGTTTGCCTCTGATGTGAAGCATTGTGGGAAATATAAGAAAATAATGGTTTTAAAAAAGCAGTATAAATTGTTAACAGCCACATTCTCTGAAAAGCCCTAAAGATGTTATATTTTTAATTTCTCTATGTATCGAAGTATTGTGAGTATCTTAAGTACAGTCATTACAAGATAATACCAAAGAAGAATCTGATAAAATGCTATTTTTCAATTAGCTCTGAGCTTAATACTTTGCTTTTTTAAGTATTTCACAGCTAACAAATCTTTAAACAATCTAACCTTTCAGGATTTGGAAGTGGACAAGATAATAACTATGAATACATAATACTGCAGCAGTGCTAAGGGTTTAAAAATCTATTACTGGGATTACATACAGGAATACCTTTTATTGGTCAGACAATTGCATTTTCATTTTTATAAAGCATTTCCCTATACCCAGTATTATACCATAGAGATACACAAAAATGGAATGCAGAGGTGTGAACTGAATAAGTAATTTCTGAAAGTGTCTGATACTCTGTACGACATATACTTTTGATCTCAAATTCCTGAAGATTTATGCTCCTTGGTGATTAGGACAACATTTGCCTTATATTCTTTAACATGACATATCTTTAATTTGTAACAAGTTTCAAGTTATTCAATAAGGGATTTCAAATTATCTTTCAAGTTAGGGCAATGAGGAATGATTTCCTAGAACTTTTGATTAATTTCTTCTGAAAGAAAAAAAAAAAGAAGACCCTGTTAGGCCAAGCTCTAAATTAAGCAGCTCAGTGAGTCATTATTTTCAACAGGCAATAATATCAACTGAAACTTTACTGTGTACTAAGTGCACCAGTAAAGCATAAAACATGTAAATAATCTATTTCAGTCCAAAAAGGACTGTTTCATATGAACAGTCCCAGGACCTTTTAGTATATTTTCACATTTCTCATTAAAAGATGATTTGATTAAAAGCTCTTTCTGTGTAAAGCAGAGTTAGAAGGAGGAATAGAAGGAATGGCAAGAGTTTTTCGTTTTTTTAAATCAATCTTCTTTGAAGCTTTCTTTTGTGGTCATATTGAGGTGACTTGGAAAAAAAACAGCAACAGAGGAGAGTACAAAGTCAGAAATTCAGCCTTCTAAAATTGAATTAAGTAGGAACTGTGGCAAGGGTTGTACCTTTCTTTATTAACAGCTTGTTTTGTATCAGTGCTGTGCACTGTGGAGATGCCCATGCTGCTGTTGAATAAGACACCGAGTATCAGAAGCTATTTTTGGTTCCTCACAACTCATGTTCCTGAGGTTTATTTTACATCTCAGGTGGCCCAGGTGTAGTTTTTCTATAAGGTAGCTCCAGAGTTTCTGTAGCTCTGTTGGGTCTCTTGGCTTTGAGCCCTCCCAAGCTGCCCTGTGCTGTGTAGACATGCACTTAGTGACACAAATCAGTTTGCAATGCAGGGTTTCTGCAGGTTCCATGTGTGATATCGAACTTTTAGGTGGCATTGACAAGCAGTGTTTGTCTTCTCAGAGATAGAGCTATAACTTCTGCTCGTTGCCTTCGCTGTCCTATTGAGGCTTTCATCACTGATGAATTGGATTGCTGCTGTGAAATCTGCCTCCTTGGAGGTCACTGAGGAGGCAGCACAGAATACAGAATGTGAAACATCTTGTGGGGATGGCTGAGTCGGGTACAACAAGTACAGTATTTCACATAGGTAAGAAAAAAAGCTTTTGATTTGTACATTACTTTACATTATGGCTGTGCAGCACTTCCACCCCTTATCCTATGGGAAGGCACCATCCCTTTTCTTCCCTTACTGTTGCTTAAATATTTAGGCCCCAAGATGGGATTTTAGGTCACTCTCTTCTTATTGCAGCTTATTTGAACCTTTTGTTCTAAACACTGACCTGCTCACAAATCACACAGAAACAAGAGCTTAGAGAAGTTGCATTCAGAGTGGACAAAAATGTGTCTAAAACTTCTTGAAATATTGTGTCTGAGAAAAGTGAGATGCTAAATCCAACTGTCCTGGTTTAGAGGACAGGTGTCTGCTAAGAAAGGCAGGAGCCTCTCTTTGAAATGGAGAATGTAAACCCCCTCCCTCCAAATTATTATAATTTTGAAATTAAGGGGCTCTCAGGCAAAGATATGGGAATTAGGAATAACAGCTCTTTACTAGGAAAATTAAAAATAGAAATACAGTGCTACAAAGAACAAACCTCAAACACTGACAGAGTCAGAGTACAACCTGACATCCCATTAGGCAGGGTGTTGGCAGCAGTGCCATTCAATGGTGGCTGCATCCTCCTGCAGTGACAGATGTGATTCAGTTGGATCTGTGCTCCTGGAGAAGATGCATTTTCCTTCCAAAGGTCCAGTGGTGATGTGGAGAAGTCCAGTTTTCCTCTGGAAGTCCAGTGGGAAAAGGGCTCCTTTAGTGTCCCAAAATCTCGGTTTTTATCTCGGTAGGAAAGACTTGGCTCTTCCCCTGGCTGGAGCATTTCCCAATGGGATGCAGTAATTTTATCAGTCACACAGTGGGACTCAATGGGCCATTAGCAGAAGAAAACTCCCTGGAGGAAGGATGGGTTGTGAAAAGATAAAGAACACTGCCCCACCTGGTTTCAATGGATGGGCCATTAGCAGAATATCTCCCACTGAGATCAGAATCACTGTCCCCACCCTCAACAGATGGTGGTAGAATAGATGCCTTTTATCACCTGCTGTATTGTAACCCAAGACACCAACTAAGGAAACAAAACCCAAACAAAATAAAAAAAACAAACTAAGAAAGTGTTTTTGAGGCAAAAACCCTCTTTGTGTTCTATACTACCTGTTTTCAGGATTATGATTTTTTTTCTGCTTTTTTTTCCACAAAAACTCTGCTTTCCATTGTTTTATTTTTTCCCCTCATGTTTGTTTCTTATATTTGCTTCTTTTAATTTACTTATTAATTTACTATGTCTCTACTGTGTCTAGTATATTCACAAGGATAAATTCATTTGGGTAATCCATGTGGTTTTTCATATTCCAAACTATTTATGCAATTTCTTGGGATTAAACTGCTGATCTACAGATTGGGTTATGAAATGGAACTCTAAGTACAGGCTTATGAAACATGTCTTGAAAATACATCCATGTTATAAATAATAAAATATTAGTTTTATGAGAAAGGGTGCTAAAATATTAAATGAGGCTGTCTATTCTTTATCATGACATGTATTTAATGCACTTTTTATTGTCTCCACCACTTAAAAAATAAGCTTTCTTCAAACTTTTAATTACAGCACAAGACCAATTTTCTTGTTGTAATTATAATTTTGGACACTCTCTTTACCCTCCTGGTGTTCTATAAACCCTTGCACACTGATTAAAGTTTCTGTAAATTCTTAGGACCTCTTAAGGCATTGTTGAAGATTTCAGATAGGTTTCTGTTACTTCCCCAGAAGTTTGGCATACAAACAATGTTAAAGGTTCAGTGTTTTATAGTTTGCTTGGCTATGGTGCTAGACAAATACTTTATTGTAAAAACTGCATGTTTATTTCTAAAGCACTGGAATGGCTGAGATAAGAGCAAGTGTGATGCCAAACAGAGGGACTTATCTCCACTGTGCCCTGGGGGTTTGAGGGGGACACTGGGTGTGGCAGAGTTCTGTGGTGTGACATCCAAGGAGGCACAACTACAGGGACAGAGTACAAATTTGACTCTGTGAGATGCTGAAAAAGCAATTCTGAGCTTTGCTGCAGTTAGGAGATGGAGACTAAGAATAAAGACTTGTGTGTTCCTTGTAGATAAACAGAACTGCAGCAGAATAACTCTGTCATCAGGGTGTGCTTCCAAAAGAAAGAGCCTGCTGGAATTTTAGCTAAGCTCTCTAGGAAGGAAAAAAATAAATCAAATTTAGAGAAGAGGTATATACTCCCTGTGCTCAGGCAGTGCTGGGTCACACGAAGCATTTATTTGAGCTCAGGACAGCATGATGGCTGAGTTAAGTATTTACCCATCCTTTCAAGCTTCAGGGGGTCACTGTTTTTGTCAGACACTTGCTCTTCTCTTCTTCCTCTTCTGGTTGATAATACTTGTGGCATTTAGTCCTATGGGGCTTATTATGGTAACTCTTGATTTTTATAGCAGTGGGTGCAGCTACTGTTTTTGAAACACTTGTGTAAACCTGAAGATGGGTATATCTGAGGGGTTCCTGAGTCTGCAGTAGCTCACTTTCCTAAGTGTTGTTGTCCTGATGAGTTTGAGTAATCTGTTGGGCGCAACAAAAAAATTTGGTCAGATTGACTATCTGTCATCTTATGTTAGAAATTTGGAATATCTGGTTTGGCATATCTGGGACAAAGTTGCTGAAAAATGCTGGTAAATGCACCAGACATTTTCTGATTAGAAGCTTGGTTTTCAAGAGTAACAGAACAAGTCCCCAAAAGGAAGAAAAAAAAGACTGCAGTTGACCTTAGGACTTTGCCTTAGCTTGCATTAGTACCTGGATTAACTGTTTTTGCAATGTTAGAAAGGGGCAGACAAGATTAAATATTTTTAATGAGTTGCTTAAACCTCTATACAAGTCCCCTCTACTTTCAACAATTGTGTTTTTTTGCTGTAAAATAGGCCTTTGTGTCATTACCCTAGAATGTTTGTATCTTCTGTTACTGGGTGGTTCTGCCCGAATCATGCCATAATTTTATATTTCTTCAGTGAATAAATTTCCATATCTCTAAGTAGACAATTGCTTTACTTTTAAAATATGTAAGGTCTTACAGACTTTTAATTGAGGTTTTCTAATTAGTAGGATGAATTAATTCCAATTTAAAAATAAGAAATTTGTAGATTTTTAATTATGCCAAAGAAATCAGTGGGAGGTAATGTGAAGTGATCCAGGTATGAAATGTTTCCTGCTTTGTGTGTTTTAATGACTCAGGAGGGGCAAAGCACAGAACTGAAGCAGAGGTGGAGCCCTGGCGGCTGGAGGTTGGGTTGTTGCAAATTTGGACCTACTGTGGTATAATACTTGCTAGAGCAATTTTTACGTCACCTGAAGATGTAAAGCAGCATTGGATCATCCTTCAGAGCAACCTGGAAAAATGTGGGCACATGAAATGTATTCATTGGAGGGAAGCAGCCAAAGAATGGCTGAAGGAAAATATTCTTTTTTTTTATTTAAAATGAACTTGCTGTGAGACATGAATGTTAGTTTGACGTGGCAGTGGAATTAAATCCTGTAAAAAAGACACAGTTTATGGCATCATTGTTCAGCTGACAAAAATATACTGAGTGCAGTGGACACTGACTCACATTGGCAGGAATCAGCTTTAGGAAATTCTGCCTCACCAAACAGATCTCTTCACTCTTGGTATTTGACAATATAGCCTTTCAGAGGAATCAAAGATGAAAAATATGAAGAGGGAGGGATACTTTATAATAACTATATTCATCTGGAATTGAAATCAGATATTAATTTTAGAGAAACATAACATTCAAAACCTCTGAAAGAAGGAAAAAATTACAAATGTACTTCTTATGAAGATTTGTGCTAAAACCTTGGAGGTCTTCCTTCATTCTAACATCTAAAGGTGAATATGAAATTTATTCCTAGAAAATTTGTATCATTGTGGAACTCATATAAGGTGCACTCAACAGTTAAATGGATTTTTATCTATAATCTTACAGAAGATTTATATAAATTACCTTATAAAAACATGGTAATAGAGGGAAAGAGTGGCAAAAAGCAATAGCGGAATTAACAGAAGACATGAGAAAGTTTGAATAGTATGTCAGATGTATTCTGAGTTTTGCTTATTCTATATGTGTTTTAAAAAAATTCAAGCATGCATGGCTGCATGTATTGTGTAATTTCTGGTGCTAGAGGGAATGGTCAAGGAGGAAGAAATCCTCTGGTCTGTATTTGATGCAAGTGTAATGAAAGCAGTTTAGAATTCCTGAAAGTTTTTCAGCCTTTGTTTTTCTTCTACAACTTGAGGCATTTGCTCTCATACCCTATTTGCTCAGAAAAAGTCAGCTTCCTAACAGTAATTTGTGAGAATGAGTGGGAATGTTTTGGATAAAATACACATGTGACATAGCTGGGTTGCAGCAGATTGTGGACAGTTTTTTTCTCCTGCTACAAGAACTGACATATTCTGTGCTATGCTGACTTTGGGTTTCACATCACGTTGACACTGTTTTGTCATCCCCTCTTAAATTTGCCATTTTAGCATTGGTATCTAGCACTTAGTTTGGTTTTCTAGCAAGAAATAACAATGCTCCCCCTATGCTGCTCAGCAGAGGACATCAGCAAGAACACCAAAATAAAGTGCCTCTGGATCTTGTAGTAGAACTATTGATCCCTCTTCCTTTGCTTGTGGTGTTTCATTAAACTGTCACAGGCAGAAAGCTGACTGGTTTCACACCTGGGGCTTGCTGAGGACACTGAGCCTCAGAAGTGCCATCGTTTCCACCTTTCTGTCCCTTTTGCTGGTGATCTGGCTTGAATGGTGCTTTAGTGAAGAGAGTTTGGTCTCTTGTTGGGAAGGTGCCTTCCTTTGCCTGCTCATGCCAGAGGAACAGCACTGATTTCAAGAGGGAAATATCAGTGTTTGAATAACATTTCCTTGCGTCTTTATAGATTTATCTACGCAAGACCCAGGGTTAGAATTGCCATCTGTGGGAGCTGATTACCTCTGGAATTGGATATGGGCGTGCCCTATACAATAGCTAACATTTCTTCCCAGTTCATTGGGAATTCTCCATGGATTTTCTTTCTAAGCATGGATACTGGGCATGATATCCTCTGAAGGCTAATGGAGCAGCTGGAACATAACTAAATATGAGCAGTGCTGGTGTTCATGGAGAATACACGTAGGACCAAATTCTATCATGAGCCCTGGTTATGGGGTCAGATTTTTCTTGTGTTGGGCCAGTGTTTTTTCTTGTGATAGGTACAGGAGCTGTTTGGTGCTGTTTTGTTCACATTAATTGGAAGGAAAGGGAATCTATAGATCCTTGTTGGAACTGGTAGGTAAAAACAAGTAGCTTTTTTTTGTTTTGGTTGGTTGCATGTTTTTGTTTTTCTTTTATATATGATAATTTAATCTATAAGGATGTAGGGTCTTGTTTCTACACTGAAATGTATATATTTTTTGACTATTGATATGCAAATTCATTTAAAAATGGCCTTTGGCCATATATACATGAAAAAAAAATATATGTAAAATACGGCAATTTTTTTGGCAAAGGTTGAATAGAAAGTTAAAATGTGTGTTTGAAATAGTCTCAATCTATTGCATTAGACAGTTCTAGATGCAGATGAAAAGTGGTTAATGTGTAATATTTTAGAGACCTTGGGAGTTTTGCCTTGGTTATCCTGTTGAAATGCCAGTGTTCAGACGTTGTCACACTGGAATTTGATTTCAGGTACTCAGAGGAAGCGTGGCTGAGGGAAGTCACCCAGGCAGGAGCTGCTCATGCTCTGTAATGTTTGTTCAGAGTAAGCTACTCTCTGATCTAGGAGGGTGACATTAAATTGTCAATAAGGAGATGAACTGGCTGTTGCCAGCACCTCCATCAGTGATGCTGGAACTTGGGAATTACAAGAATGGAGGTTCTTGCTCGATGCCTAGCACTCAGGTGCTGCAGGGATGGCTCTGTCTTGGGTGCCTGGCTACAGCACATGGTGTTATCAGTGTCTTCCAGCTTGTATTTAAGTATATACACGCTCTTGATCCACGTGGGGCTTTGTTTTTTCCCCAGTTTATCCCGGGGGGATCAGGATAAGCATCAAATCTGCTTTTTTTGCCCACTTTTCTTTGTTATGCTATCCTGTTCATTCTCAGGTATGTTTTCATAGGAGAGTTTAAAATGAACTCCCTGACACATGTATTCTTTACCTAATTCTGAACATGACATAAAAAGTAATCTTTTTCTTCTACAGTAAATATTTTTGTAGTACAGCGTGCTTATTTAATGTAAGTAGGTTTCTGAGATACCGTGCAAAATGGCATCTGATTTTATTAGAGTAGCCTAAAGAACAGAATAAATCCTTTAAGCCAATTGTATAAAAATGCAAATTTAAGTCAAGCAATTAAAAACAGATAGAAATTAGAGATTTGGATTTTGCAGAGCAAGCTTTCCACAGCCACTGCCAGATTACTGTGCAATTTATCTGGATTCTGTCAGCGATAGTCAGACTAGATTTTGATAAAGAGCAGCAAATCTGTCCCTCCGTAGCTCGTGTGACTTGCCGCAAATTTCATTCAAGTTGAAGCGTCTGTACAATCCCTTGAATAATTTGGAGTTAATCATTTGTACTTCACAGCCTCTGATAGGCCTTAGACTTGGGGGGTGGGAACAGATTTGGCTTTTTAATCGCCTTGTATATTGTAGAGCGTGAGATAAATGACACAGACTGTCTGAAATCTACATTCTTGCTTCTGATGCAAAACTGTAATTAATTTTGTGCAGTGTTTTAGAATTGATCGTGGTCACTTGAATTTCTAATTTTTCATTCACTTCAAAGACCTTTTTTTAAAAGGAATGTGCTTAGAGTGTGTGAGTGCTCTCTGATGCTAGTGTACTAAATGACTATTTTACGCCTCTTTTTCAATAAGGTGAAACAGAGGTCAAGGCGCGTGGCTCGTGTTTATCTCTGTCCCAGCCTGCTTCAGGATGTATTTTCTGACTTATAGGAAATGCAATCAAACTTAGGAAATTACATCTAAATACATAGGCTGCAGCGTGTTCACTTCTGTGCCTTGTAGAAATTCAAAAGGCTTCTTTCAGAAATAATTTTCAGTATAAAACAATTAAGCACAATTTAGGCAATAATTACCCTAATTAACTACACTATAATGTTTGTATTCAAGATTATAAAAACATTGTATCTGTTCTCTGCTGCAATAACAACAAGTCTTCCTAATTTCTCTGTATTGATAGTACTTGTATGTGCTTCTTTGTTTGGTATATTTCACTGTAAAAATATTTGTCAGTGAAAGATTGAACAATATGAATGAATTTGATTATGCCATTGTCAAAAACCCCATGCATCACAATTTCTTGTTTTTAATCACTACTGTAAACCTCACAGCCTGAGGGCATAGTTTTAATTTGGGTGCCTTACTAATGAAAAGAAAAAAATAATTGTTTTGCCTGGATTTAATAATAAGCAATAAAATCAGCCAACCAGATTTTACCTCTGCATTCAATCTCTTTTTTATTATAAAACATTTTTGTCCTTTTTTTTAGATTACAGGCGTAGATACTGAACATTTTACTAATAAATATTTCAGTTTGCTTATGAAGGCTAATGCTGTATATGAATATGGAATTATATTTCTTTCATGCTTCATTATCATTTCATGGTAGTAATGACAGTGAGGCGATGGAATATTTACAGGCTTTTCAGAAGACATTTATCCAATACATTTCCCTGAAGGGCACCTAGGCTTAAAGATACATTATCCTTTTATAAAACACTGCCCAGAATCCCAATTTCTGAATCAACCAATCAGAACTTGTTTTGCAGCAGTTACTGCTAAAACCCTCAAGCCAGTCTCATATTAATCCTGTGAATCTGGTGGTGGTGGGGGTTGAGTGGAGGGCTGGGGAGAGGGGGAAGAGGGAGCACTCACTCCTTAATCATCAGGCTTGGTACTTTAAGTAAAATATGTTATTTCTTCTGTACTGATACAGTTTTTTCAAACCTGTACTTGGAACATTTCATTGAGGTTGGGTGGACTGCAGCAGTGAAGGTGGTTCAAATTTGGGTGAATTATAATTTGCATTAATTTACAATGTCTATTGGACTGTTGCATGAGCAGATTCCTTGGATCTCTGTTCTGGTACGTAAAGGCATCACATGAATCCATCTCAGGTTAAAAATACTCAGGCATTCATTCAATCTGTTGCTCAGTATTTTGGGCTTTCTCTCAATGTGCCCTAGTGCTTTGTGGGAGAGACAGCACCTATGTGTGTGTAGGTAAGAGTTCTTATTTTTAAATAAGAGAAGAAAGCAGAAGTTTAACACTGTTCTGACAGCAGTGTGTCAGTGATTAGTTGTTGGAAGAGGTAATGGAATCAGAATTTTGCTTCTGCTGTGGCCCTCTATACTTGCACGTGCCCATGCTGTGTTTGGCAGAGCAGTGGAGAGATTTTTTTGAGATTCCTGAAGAACTCAAGGTGAGGTGCTGCAGAGCTCTGTACGAGCTGATAGACTTTGTGCCCTTTGTTAAAGCTAACCTGTGGACCTCTGCTGTATGGCAATAAGTGATTTAGACATAGCATGCACTGCACTGAAATTAATACAGTGGAAAGATCCCTATACTGGCAGTCCCTGGTGCTCAACGTACTCTGAGGTAGACAAAGGTGAAATTTTTTTAGTGAAAGCTGTAGAACAAACCTTTATTAGAAAAAAAAATAAAAAATCCTGTGCAATAACAATGAAAAATTATCTTATCTGAGAGATGCACTTCCTGAGCTGCATGCAGTTCGTTATTCTCCTCAAAGGGTTGGTTTTAAATTTCTCTGGCCAGGAGTTCTAACTTACAGCTTCCAAATCCTGAGGTATTTTGAAGTGTGTGCAATATTTACCACTACACCAATTGGCATATACCATCTGTTACCATTTGCATGCATCCAAGATACTGCGTTTTATCCCCAGAAGGGATGTAGAAAAATGCATGTCTGCCAAAAAAGTTGAGTGGCTGTGGTGAAGGGGTCTAAAGTTACATTTATGCTCCTTGGCAGCCAACGTCAGTGCCTCTGGTAGTCCTGTGAGCAGGCACTTCTCCTTTTCTGTCTTTTCTAAAATGTGAGTTTTAAAATTCACACGGGCAAGTCACTTCAGGGCATTATTTTAGTGGGCTTGAGACTTGGTTCTCTTTCTGACAACTTGATCTTCATTTTTGCATACAAATTTCTGAGCAAGAGCAACATGAAATAAATACCTGTGTATTTTCTGCTCTAACTGCTTGTTTTGTGCCTGAGAACAGATAATTAGAGATAAATGTGCTCAGATGTGCACCTGCATATCAATTTGACTGCAAAAATAATCTCTGTTGTTCAGTTCTCAGTGTCTATCAATGTAACAGCCACTGCATGAAGAGGACTTCCAGGTCTCGAGCCCCAGTTGTTGTTTAAATAAAAGCAAAATTCTATATACACAGAGTGAAGCTCTTAAGGTAAGACTGATACACTCCCTCTGACTGGATTAAAAGATATGTATATCATAAACTGATCACTGATTTGCAAATTAAAAGTGATTCTTGTGCTAGTTTGTGCTAAAGTTAGCATAATTTAGAAGATTCTTTTTGCTTCTGCAGTCATTGAGCACTTTTTTTTCTCTCTATCAATATGGGACCAGTCATACCCAACACTGTTCCCGTAAAATGAGAATTCCCTGAGTCCCTTTTGTTGGCACTGAGCACTTTCACTTATTTTCACAACATTAGGAAAGAAGAGCTTGACGTATTTAGGCAGAAATTGGTCTTGGTGGCTCTGAATCTCAAGGAAACCACAAAGCTATTTCACAATACAATTAAATTCCCAGTTAACAATCTCATGTATATCTTCACTAATGCTGTTGTTTCCTCTGTAATCTCCACTGAAATGCTTTAATGATTTCTAATGACTTCTAGACCTAAAGCAAGATTTATCTTGTAGACTGTGCATACTTGTTGATGCTCTGTCTGAAGACTGTAGATACAAACGTAGTGGTGAGTCGCCATTGAGCACAGGCTGTTGGTGTTGGTTTTGAGAATTTCAGCACTGCTGACATTCCAGTGATAGCAATGTTGGTCTTTTGCCTGTCTGTCTTTCTTTGGAATGCCTGTGGCTGTAGTAGTTTGAGCTATTCACCTCTTGCTGCTGAATAGCAGGTCTAGAGAATGGTGGCTGGGCTGCTGTAGATCAGCATTGGCAGAAAACTGCTGGAGGTGTTTGGAACAGTGTCTGAAGAGGATGTGCCAAGGTGATCGTGGAATATAGGTGCATAATGCTCATCATGGCTTGAGACAAATGCTTAGCTCAACAGGGAGAGGGAAATGAAAGGAACTGGGCTGATCTTGAAAACCAAACTTCTACTTAAAGCCTCTGCCCTTCTCACAAACCCGTAACTGAAATTGTTGGGCTAAATCTCAGTGCTCAGATTCAAGGTTTTGGGAGGTACAGAAAATACAGATTTCTGTGTACAATCGTCTTAATAAATAGCATCATATTTTTCCTTGTTGGTTCCTCTCCGCTCAATCTGCAGAAGTGTCTGTCCTTGAGAATGAGATGTTTGGAGATGAGATACTCTGGCTGCATGCAGATCCTGAGCTGCTATAGTGGGAAGGACAGGTCTGCATGACAATTGCTCAATATATTAGATACATATAGGGTTCATTTGGTGTCAATATTTCTGAGAATTAATATTTGGAAGCATCAGCATGAGCTATTTGTAAGATCTTTCAGAAAAAGCCTTTCCTGCTTATGATTTACTTTGAAGAATAGCACTCTCCTTCCAGAACTTGTTTCACTAGGTTGGCTTTAAGAGCATCAAAGGAGTGAGACCTCTCTAAAGAGAATGCTAAACTGAAGATATATTTGATTACATAGGAGATTGTGCATAAGAGTAATTTGTGTCTCTAAATAACCTCTCATGCCATAGATTTACAGTTGGGATGTGTGAGGGGGTGTGCCTCGTGCTTCAGGCTTCATAAAGCTTGTACATAAAATGTAAGATGTTACTGGAGCATGCCTTTCTCCCTGGTGAGTGCCAGGTATCTCAAAAAATTTTAAAAAAAAATTTTGGCTCTGCCTTTTTTTTTTTAATTTTTTTGTTTTGTTTTGTGTTTTTGTTTTGTTGTGGATTTTTTTATGTAAAAAGAGCCCCCACCAAAACCGCAACCAAATTAGTCAGCCAAAATATCCAGAGCAAATACATTTAAATTTGGAACAATCAAGGTGAAAAACATTTAAAGAAAAATTTCTTCTTAAAATTTTACAATTGCAAGTTAGTTCTTCTTGAATAAGGTAAAGATAATAGCAAATAAAATCCAATAATCCAACCTGCTTTCAGGTGTAGGCAAAAAAAAGTTGCATTGTGATTAGCACAAAATTGTTCAAACACATTGATTACTTGCTCAGATCATTAGACAGCCATGCAAACAGAGAAAAAATTTGTAATCGTTATAGTGTTTTCAGCAGAAATATCTGTTGAGGGCTGTGAAAGATATCATTCCATGCCTCAACAGGTAAATGACACTTGAATGCTATGGAATGGCCGTGTTTTTTGGTGTCATTTTTCTGGCATAGCCTGTGTCCAGTTCTGGCATTGTTGTAACTACCTCCCTCCCTCCCTCTGGATGAGCCCATTAGCAGGCATTGACTGCCCACTATAATCTTGATTTCCTTTCTAGTTGCTGATAATAAGAAGAATGTTATAATTACCCTAGTCAGGTTTCAGAAATTGTGATTATCTAGGTAATAATCCTGCAGCATAGGCTTTCTTTGTTTTTAAGAGCCAAAGACTACTTTTCACCTTGTGATTAACTAGGAAAAGGGGTAACATCAAGCAAATGGACATCCTGTCCCCCATGCCTTAAGCCTCCTGCTAAATCCTAAACAGCTGTGTATGACTGTTATTACTCAAGGGAATTTGAACTCATAACATTTGAGATGAAAAAAAAGGACTCAAAGCTGCACACTCACCAATCAAGAATGAAACATTTCCACTCTGCAAGAGTTGCCCCAATAGAGAATAAATCTGTAAATCATTAACCATGTTGTGTCCCCACCAAGTGTGCATCACTGTGCTGTGGTTTAAGGCAAGCACAACCCCTTGTACACTCATTGTGGCTGGAATCTGATACAGCACTTGCTTTAAAATACACTTTGATCAGTGAACATTAACCAAAGTGTTGACAAAAGGTCATTTGGCCTCAGGGAGGAAATGGAAAATTTTATGTTCAGAAACGCATTGCAGTGAGTACAGGGTCATTATAACTATGAGAATAGCTGTTGTGGTTTTCCCTTGTATTTTATTTTTTTTTTTTTCTTGGCCATATGACTTTGAACTTGGCATGGAAGCACAGGCTGCTGAAGCAAGAACTCCTCCCTCCAGTGATCACATGAGCCCCAGAGATTTCCTGACAGGGCCAGTAAAGAGCCTTGTCCCACAGCAGGTATCATATTTTGACATAGGACTTCAATTGCAAAAATGTTGATGACCAGTGCAAATGTATTGATTTGTGTTTTTTCTCCATGCCGCCCCCCCCAATAGACCAAAGTGTTGTTTGTAGTTAGAAAAGGAGAAGAAAGCTAGTGAAACAGAGTTGAATCTACTTCTTGGAAGCCTGGGTTATCAAACTCATTAATCTACATGTCAAGAGGCTAGGAATGAATAATTGTGTGTAGAATTTATCTGCCAACATGATAGCTACTTTTCAGCTCTCTCTTCAGAGCTCTTTCATTGTGCTTGGCTTTATTATATGCTTTGTCTTTTCTATTTCTAGTCTGTTGGGGAGGTATAGAAATATGTACCTCAGCACTACAGAGGACAGTTGCTTTGAAACATGGCACTGGTTAGTTTTTTGCAAGCACATTTTTTCTTACTTAGGTGTTTAAGCTTGCAAGACTTACTCTTTGTTCAAATATTAATTCTTAGCATTATGAACATTATTCCACAAAAAGGAAAAAAAAAATCACCTTAAACATAGCATGTTTGTGCTGTTTTTTAACAGCGTTGGGGTCAATATTGGCTGCTTTATTAAAATAGTGTTCTTGTTAGTAAAGCTTATAGGTGATGAGGATTCAGGGCATTTAATAACAATGGTATTTCAGAAATCTCAGTCCTGTTGAGGTGTTCTCTCCGTTATTTGCTGTGTGGGTTTTCATTGCCATGAATGAAGGACAAAATCCAAAAACAAAGGTGGTGTGGAGAGGGTGATGGAAAGCAGCTTTGGTAGGGATGTGATGTTTGAGTTCGGATTATGACTTCCTTTCTGAAAAAGCATTGTCTCAATTGTGATCTTGACTTATTTTATGCTGGTTTGAAAGTACAGAAGATAAACTACCTTATCCAGGACTTCCTATTTTATTTATACCAAATCTATGTGCCCTGGTCTTGCTTGCTGTTTTCAAGAAAAAAATATATTTCTGTTGCCAAGATTTGTTTTAAAATCTGCAATATCTGGGAGCCAATGCATTTGATTTTTGGAAAATTCCTTGGGGTGTGTGGTGTTATTTTTTGTTTCTTCTTTACTAGGGCAAATGATATATCAGAGTTTTGTCAGCAGTCAAAACCATTAGGCCAGACTAGTCTGTATTGCTGATACCCAGGAATTCATAGGGAGAAGTAATAATTTTACTGGTAGTCATAGCAAAAATTATATCTGCTGCTGCACTTATGCCTGAGCTCTCTCTGAGGCATCTGTCCTTTTTCCTGGCACAGCCAAAATGCTTCGCAGAGATATTACCCAGGTGTTGCATTTCTTTCCCTTTCCCCAGGAATCTGTGTGACACTGGTAGCAAAAGTCAGTGCTTGGCCCTTGTTACACTGGTATTACACCACTGTAAATTGACTTGTGAGAGGTAAATAGTGTACTTTAAAAGTGTCCTGAGCAATGCCTTCTTATATTTTCACTATACCATTTGATGAAATGAAAATGTGTAATGAGAAAGGGAGGGAGATTTCTATTCAGTGTGTATATGGTAAGCCAGGACACTGTTTATTGTAACAGAATGAAAGTACTGCAAGTCTAAGTGGTTTCAGCAATGTTTCCTTCATCCCAGGAGCATCTGAACCCAGCTTCTGCCTTGTCAGCCACATTTATGATGTGTTCATAATTAAATGTCCACGAAGCTCACAGCATGCTGACCACAGAGGGGCCATAAGCAGTAAAGATAAATGAGAGAGAGAGATGTAATATTGCTTCACTTGTGGGTTTAGTCTGATGTTAAAGATTGTCAGTGATAATTATTAATATGTGACCTGGTTGAGTCTTTGTGTGAACAATCACAATTTTAATAAAGTGGTAAACTCTGTTCTCTGTGTAATCTCACCCTAGATTTGACTGTTTTATAATTATTTCTAGAATTTCAGAAAAATTTTCAGTCATTAAAAAATAATATAGTAGCCTATTAATGTGAACATGCTGCTACTGACATTTATATTTAAAGCTTAAGTAGGACTAAAATTCAAAAGAAATTGAAAAGAAAAGCTATGGTCTAGATTGTGGTTTGTATCAAATCTATCTGGTCAATTGTTTGTCACCACAAACGAGTCTTTGGCATCCTTCTTTGTTAATACCAGTAGAAAACAGTGGTATGTGCTATATAGCATTTATAATCCCATTTCTGTTTTCACCTAAATTTCCAGTTTACTGCAGTGCGTCCATTCAGCTGATTGTTACCAAAAATATCTGTGTTGTGGAGCTGCAAAAATGTTTTGTTGTTGCATTTGATGTTTAAGTCTTGCCACTTTTTCTGCTTATATCTCTCAATTGTATTTATTAACAGTTGAGCAGGAAATATATTCCAGTTTAGAAAATTAAAATAATGTAGAATATCATAAATTTGTAAAGAAATGTTGTGACTGTCACGCTGCTAAAAACTGCCCAATGAATATTTAAAATGTATTATTTCTTAGGTTTTCAAAATTATTTTTGAAAGAACAGTGAATGTACCAAAGCAAAAAGTTACTGTAGGTAAAGCTGTTTTGGTGTTTGAAATTAGGAGCTGTAGGAATGACAGATCATTGCAGTGGTGCATCTGAATTTAGTTTCTTTGTCCACATTATGGTAGAGATGAAATAAAAAAGAGTAAACTGCAGAAATCAGGTATTAAAATATCTTTCAGAGCCAGTTACCTTTTTGTTATTTTAAAACAAATAATTTAGCAAATTTTCACAAAATAGTGTTTAATTTCCTACCAAGAAATAAATGTTATTTTGGAGTATGTATTTATCTTTTAAAGGCTGTTTTATAGCTGGAATTCTCATCTACTTGGCTGCATTTTTCCATGCATGGCAGCTGCAGTTATTAGTTAGTATTTACCTGGTTACCAATTATCCCCAGAGCTCCAGAAATTCAGTATCTGATTCTGACACATTCTCAAATATTTCTTCTTTACTTTGTGTGTCTTTTCTGAAAGGTGGATGGAAATTGTTCACCCAAGAGATGGCCTTACTGAGGATTTAATGGGTTTATTTGGGAAGTAAGATACTCTTATAGCCTTAGTAAAAATAGGAGGAATTATGTCGGAACTTTTTTATTTTAGGAAAGGTGTGAACTGAGAGGTGTAAATTTTGTTTCTCTGAAATGACTACAGGGTATAGTGGGAGCACAAAATACTGCCAAACCATTTTCTTCTGCTGATACAGGTGCTTGTGCAGGAACAACTCTGTGCTGTTCTGCTGTGTATTGAAATGTGGCTCGATTGTCTGTGCTCTAAAAGGTACAGTTTATTCCTGAATCCAACCATTTCTTTAACTCGTCAGTGTATGCAAACTGTTAATGATACTTAAGTGATGTGTACATCACAATGGTTAGTAGTTTTATGATGTTAATAAAAGTAATTATATGCACCAATATGGTAAAAGAAAAAGAGTAAAATTCAAGGCAATGTTTATTAAATGCAATCATTTATTGGAAGCAAATGCTGTAGCGTTGTCTTTGTTTGGCTGATCAGCCCAAGCATTTTATCAAAGTTTGCCTGTCAGGCTTGCATGTCTCTGCAAGCCTAATTGACGCTAATAGATTTGAAAAGAGGAGGAGAAAACTTAGAATATAATGCACATATAAAGATCCAGAGAATTGGTAACTAGTTATAAATGCATCAAAGTGCTTTCAAATGAAAAGCTTAAACAAAGGAATAACATTTGGATAATAAAGAAGTCCATTACGCTTAAATGGCTATGAACAGGTAAAAAAAAAGGTGTTCTGTCAAATCAATACTTGTAGTGCAAAATTAATCACACATTTGACAAGACATGATTCTGTGTTATTTCCACCTACTGTATCTGATTCCATCTGAGCATCCATTATTAACAAAATAGTCTCTCTCAAGAAATTCATTACCCTAGAATAAATACTTTAATTTTTTTTGCTAAAAAGTAGATTTGAAATATTATTTCCCAATTCATTCAGTACAGATATTTCTTGTGAATATTTTTCTTCATCTCACTTCAGTAATTGTATCCCTCTCCCATTAGTTCTGTTCACATGGTACTTATCTTTTTCTTATTTTACACGACTCTAACTGTGAAACTGGCCTGCATAGAAAATATCACTCAAGCTAATAGAGGCTGAGTACTCTTGATTTTAGAGTATGTAATATCAATCTGTCTTCTACAGAATAATTTCTTAATTTATTTATTTTCTTTTCTATAAATATGTGTACCACAGAAATTGATTACTGCTTTTGAATTCTGCAAATAGAAACTTTATGAAAAACACTGTTAGTGTTGTAAATGGTGAGAACTCTGGCTGATGGGGGGACACAAAATGAAAAGAAAGGTCTAGTCTGGTTCTTGCTGAGGTAAATGAGAAAAAATATTGAGGGGATGCAACAGTCACAATTACTTGGATTGGGATGTTCAGGAGTTTTGTGAGTGTGACCAGGATTGATGGATTTGAGTTGACCTCCCAAAGGTAGGATGATAACCTTTAAACTACATTGCAGTGTTACATTTTAAACCTGTGTAGGAAAGTCTTTTTCTTTGGCAACTTTTTTATTTTATATCTGTTTTCTATTATCTTTTGAATAATTTTTGTAATAGCCAATAGTGATAATCTGCATTTCTGTCTTGCAGATGAAGATTTAAAAATAAATTACAAAAACTCCAACCTCAGGTCAATATAACTATGGAATTTTTTTCTGTTCTTTTGTGTGTAACTTCTAAAATCTGAAAAGAACTTGAAAGAGCACAAACATTTAGTGCTTTCTTCTGAGAAATAAGTTATTTAAAATACTGTCATTCCATAGCTTTTGAAATCAGAATTATTGGGATCCATTATGCAAATATAAAAGTTAATTGGACCATAGCTATATCAGTGGATTGTTACTCCTCCTCCATTTTTTTGACTATTTGGGTAATAAAGTCTAATGACATAATGGAAGTACACTTTCCTTGAAACATATTAATTTCTCACTGACAAACTTTAGAATGAAAATGTGAGTGTTAAACTCCATTCCTTTGTAGTAGACATTTGCAGTTACTTTTACATTATTTTATAATGTTGACAATTTTATGCTAGATATTCAGAATTCATTGAAATAATAGAGCATTGTTCATAAGACACATTTGCCTATGTGTTAGATAATGAAATATGATAATATACTTTGCAAGGCTGCAATATAATAAAAGAGTTCAAATTTGCCATATAAATGTAAAGGAGTAAATAAAATCACTGCAGATGATGCACATTTTGTTCCCAATGCACATTATAGACAATAAGCCAAGTGTTCATGGTGAAAGTTTTCAAAAGTATCCAAATGACTTATGAAGTTTTACTGCCTTTTAAAACTGGTTTCAGGAGACTTGTGAAGGGTCTTAAATTTAGACTGGTATAGGTACACATGCCATGGACTGTCAATACTTAACTATCAAAATTCTTTGCTAACCAGGTGCTACTAAAAAGAAAAGCCCTCCTTTCTACTTCTGTGGCTGTCTGATACTTCCCAGTATGGTAAATCTTGAGGGCAAAAGGCTGAAATTATGGCCTTGCTGAAGTTAATGACATTTTCCTGACTTAGGCCAGGATGGAATATAGGGCCAACTTGAACTGCAATTTAAATTGGAACAGTTGGTGTCAAAATCAATATTTAAATGTACAGTAATTTCACAACTATAAAGTGCACTGGATTACAAGGCGCACTTCTGGGTTTCGATCAAAATTTCAGTCAAAAGGGTGTGCCTTATAGGCATGAAATTACTGTATTTGGAAAAAAAAGAAACCCCAAACTAGGAGGTGTAAGCTGTCAGAAATTGGCCACAGCTGCTGCAGTAAAGAACTGAGTGGACATCAGTGTTTGGTACTACTAACAGTCATTGATCCCCCATGGCACCAAAAACCTGGAGGGTGTACAGGCAGTTGTGTTTCACAACCTGAGAAAGTGCAGGTTGAGTACTGAATCCTGAAGACAAAGAAAGAGAGGATTTTGGATTCAGACTGCTTTCAGCCTTTGAGTGTTAGCTTGAGGAAATTTTTTAGAGGAAGGAATGCCTGGGGTACTTTGATTGTGCTGACTTTAGACAGACCCATTTGCCTATGTATTGCTATTTTTTCCCCCTCATATTTTAATGTTCATAAAGCAGCCTTTTTTTTTTTTTTTCTCTGTATGGCACTGAGTAATCTGCCACTTAATTAAATTCCAGAGATGGTTCAGTTGTAATAGATGCCAGTTCTATATAGCTGTGAGTGTTGATGAAAGACATAAAAGTGGATGTTTATTTTTAAGTAAATCTTTCTTGCTGTCTGTATGTAATTCTTTGACCAACTACATGGAGATGCATGTATGGCAAAGGATACTCTTTCATGCAATTTTGGAACATATTCAGTAAAAGCAGAGGAGAGCTGTTCTGTGATGAGGTGAAGATGTCCACCACCTTTTTTACATGAGTTGTAAAAATGTCAGAATCTTTGAGAATCCTTGAGCTGCTGAGTAAATACAAGCTCTTGACAAAGAACCAGATACTTAAAGGTGGTGTGGACTTTGGGGTTCTCTGAGTAATTGAGTACTGGTTGCTTGAAATTCTCAATAAATCAGCCACATGTTTGTTCTTTGAAAGCCTGAGAAGCATTGACTAAATTTGCAGTAATTTTGCAATTATAAGCTGCACCTTTTTCATTGAAAAATCCAGCCTACCCCAGTAGTGTGGCTTATATTCAGGTGCGGCTTATCTATGGACAAATCCCAGTGAAATCCCAACCTGGAAGTGAGAGCCAGCTGGGGAGGGTGCCTGGGGCTGCCTTTAAAGGCTTCACTGGTGTATGAAAACTGTTTGCAACTTGAGCACCTGACACCAAACCCCACACTGGCATGATTCTGTTACTAATTTGTTACTTTGTTACACATGGATCCTCTTTTTTTTTTAAAAAAAAGTGCACCTTATATTCAGGTGCGGCTTATATATGGACAAATCCCGTGGTCTACCCGGCTACCGGGAGGTGCGGCTTATAATCAGGTGCGGCCTATAGTTGTGAAATTACTGTACTTGACTTTTTTGTATACTGGGCAGAGCAAAATGCCACAGAGTGCTGTGTTTGAAGTGGTAGAATCCTCATAAAAGGGAATAATGTGCTTGTGGTGACTCTGCCCTTGTGATCTGGAGCATTCTGAACAGAGGGTCTATAGCTTTGGGTAGACATAAATGTCGCTTTCTTCCTAAAGTCCAAAATAAGGCAAACATGGACTGAAGTGGGATGGAAAATTTGGGTAGCTGATTTTACTTAAAGTAGTAGGCAGACAGGAATATTTTTCTTGCATTTTGAATACATTATCAGCAGCCTTGATGTTGAATAGTGGAATGTATTTGAAAAAATGTCATGCCCAGGTATTTTTTGAGCATTCACATTTTTTTTTCATTTCTAAGAACTGCATGCATTATATGACCTCATGCAGAACTGATCAGAAATGAAGATTAACTATATTTTTAACATAAAAAGTGAACTAAAATTGAGACTAATGTAGGAAGTTTGGATTTATAAACTGCATCTATAAGTTATGTGGTTAGAAAGAAGGATTAAGTAGCTTTTTGTTTAGGTTTTTGATGGCATGTTGCTTGTTGCTCTCCTCAGAATTGTGATATATTCATCTTCTTTGCTTCATCTTGAATGAGAATGCTCTACAAGACTTGTGGTTCTTATTGTCCTATTTTAAGCCTGTAAATTATGACAAAGAAGTTTGATTTGGATGCTTCAATTGTGTTCCTGATTTGTTCTAGTGACATAATAGAAGCAGATGTTGAGTTAAATGTAACTTTTCCCTTTTAGTACGAGGTTTCCTCTGTGCCTGCTCATCACATGGGTCTAGCAAATAACTGTTCTGTAGCTGGAATGTGATTGATATGGTGCTCATGCCCACTTGTCCCCCTGCTTGAATGTATGTGCTGTCATTGTGAAGGGAACTGTAAATGGCATTGATCACAGCTGAAAACGTGGCTCCTCCTGGTGTTGCTCTGAATGGCAGTTGTAGAATGCTGTCTGTGAGGAAAGCTGCTGATTCTTGATTCATAAAGCTATTTTTCTTTGTTAGAGATAAGAACTCGAAGTGGAAATGGAACGAGTGCCAGAAAATGCCAAGGGAGTTTCTTGGTTCAGCTATTGGAAAGCTGACAGTTAAATATACTTTTGTCCTTTTCACTAAGTGTTATTATTACCTCTCTGTGCTCTGATGATTTCTGAAGGTACCAATGTGCTGCTAGGGTTGAAGCTGAGGAACTACTATAAATTCTTTTTCCAAACTGTAATTTAATTTATTCATCAGAACAGATATTTCTTACTTGTTCTGCCACAAATGTTGAGGATTTGCACAAAGCTTTGTTGCTCTGATCTTAAAACAATAAATAAAGAGGATATTGGTGAACTTTGGGTTTAGATAATAAGACTTTAAAGTTGATTTTCTTTCTTCAATAATCATATTTACCTTTTTTATTAAAAATTTCCATTTCATATTGCAATAAGCTATTTTATTCTTGTAGGATACCTCACTCTTTTTTTCCATTGTCCTGTTGAGGCTCTACCAGCCTGGCAGTTTTCCTAGATCCAGGAAGGCAGGTAAGAAATAAGAGGAGAAATATCACTGTTCTGTCAAGCATGACATACCTCAAACATATTTGACTGAGACCTGTGATGAATAAAAATCCTCCAGAAGATGATTTTCTCACTTTTAATAGACATTAAACCTAGTTTTGATTTTGTTCATGGCCTGTGTGAGCAGACCTTCTTTCCTGAGTTTTCCTCCTGTAAGTTTGCAGTTCTCCATTCTGGAGCAGGAGGATTGAATGTGATTTATTTCATGGGGATGTTTTATGCTTGCAAGAGATGAACAGATGTTTAGAAAACAAAGCTACTAGTCACTAGTTTTGTTACAGCTACCCTAGTAATCAATTGTATGAATTTTACGGCAGAGCTGCATTGGAGTGAATGTTTCAGAGGCATTTCAATCAAAGGCAGTGCCACTCTGAGCTTGAAACATAGGCTAAGATTTATTTTTCTAGTGGTGCAATCCTCAAAGATTATACTTCATGCACCATTTTCAGGCATGTCAACATCCCTTACAAAATATGAAGATTAGCATTATTTCATGGAGGTGGCACAAAGTAATACAATAAAATGGATTTATTTCATCTTAATTTATTTAAAATGTGCATAGACTGAACTGAAGTAAAATCCGTGTGATGAAATATCTTGTTCACATGAATACATTGGGGTGAAAAAAAATCAGCACTGTTTTAACTTTGAAAAGAGAAGGGGAACGTGTCCTGTTTTTACTGGCATGGTTGGATATTGTTCTAGTGAGAGGTTTCACAGTGTTTGCAGAGAGATGTAATTTTCCAGTGTCCAAAAGTGCATATCCACTGTGGTCTGAGCCGTCCTGTAAGCCCTGCTTGGCAATACTCTTGAGTGGCCGTTTTAAGTTAGGACTTGTGCTTCTTTCCCTGGCTGAGCTGCTGGTTTGAGGAAGCACACAGTGACATTAAGACACAGCCTCTGATAATTAAGAAAGAGCTTTCTTTTTAATATCACTAGCATTAACCACAGTTCTGAGAGTAGAGATGGACTGACCCAGTAGAACCAAATATATCTAAGGTATGATTAATTGTGCTTAAAATTGAGCAGTCTAACAGCACAGTAAGGCTTAGGTAGGTAATAAGTATGGGTATAGTGTAACTTGTTTGTTTTGGGTAATAACTTAACACAGGGTGGGCTTTGTTTCCTAGAGTATACCTGACCCAGACCTTAGCTGGAATTTCTCTGGAGTTGATTCTCTGCATTCGCTTTGAGATGTGCTTAGTCTGTACTTCAGCAAGTACATCATCCCTCAATCTCCCCACTTACAGCTTTTTCATCTTCAGCATATAGGTGAATTAAAAGCTAGGCTGTTCAAATGATTGCTTTGTACCCGGCTTTTGAAATGCCATCATTTTTAAAATTGAAAGTTTATATTACTATTTGGATAAAGCTATCACTGACTGATATTTTAACTATCATGACACGAAATAAAAAAAACCAAAAAACAGAAAACAAAAAACAAAAAACCCCAAAAACCTCAAGTTCACCAAATTATTGCATTACAAGTATTTGGTTACTAGGAAGTAACTGTGGTGATATCCCAAACCTGGGAGGAAGCACTGATACTTTATATTTTGTATTAAAAATGGTATTTAAGCACTGCTTTTCATAGATGAGGGCAGCACTGATGTTTTTCAGATAATAGTTTGGAGTTTGTGTTTGTCAGAGTTAGGCTGAAAAGCTCCAGTGCCCACAGAAGCAAATATAAACTGTTTATTTCTACCAGAGGTAAGTACAGACTTTGGCTCTGCCTCTGTCAGCCAGGAGATCTTCCTGAGAAATGTCATCAGTCTCCAGAGGCTTTTATGGATCTGAAATTACCTGAATTGTGCTTGAGTGCATTAAAGGGGCTTTAAAAGACAAGAGCTTTAGGTGGGAGGTTTATGTGCTTGCAGTGATACAGCAGTGAGATGCTGTTACTGTTTGGTACTTGCAGACTCCACGGGGTCCCACTGTGTCAGCTGATGTGTGAGTAGGAATGGCACTTAAATAGGCATAGGGTTAACAGGTGGGAAAGAAAAGAGTTATAGAATCAGAATGCTAGAAGTTGAAAGGGACCTTACAGATCACCTAGTCCCAGCCCCCAGGCACCTCCGCCCCTCAACCAGGTTCCTCAGAGCCCTGTCCAACCTGGCCTTGGACTCTTCTAGGGATGGGGCAGCCACAGCGGGGGCTGAGGGGTGAGCAGAGGGTGAGAAACTGCATCAGTGCAGGTGACCAGTGTCCAAGAACCACAAAAAAAAGGATGTAGAAGTTGAAGAAGCACTTTGGATTGCATTGAGATTAATATCATCAAACCTCTCTAGCCCTTAGGATGAGTGCTAGACAACGTGTGTGCTTTAGTATTCATAATCACCCCCAAATTTTAAAAGCATCTTTTAAAATTTCTTCTGCAAATGCTGTGTTTAGTGTCCTAGATAATAATGGGAGGAACCAGGATGAGTTCACTTCATTTGAAGTAAATAGTTCAGCAATGTTTTTAGTTCTTTGATTGAAAGGTAGGATTGAATGTCTATAAAGGACAAATATTCAGTAATTTGTTCTGAACTTAGTTTCATGGCTTCTGAACTTTTTTTTTTTGATGGTTCTGTAGTCTTGTTCCTCTGGTAAGGCATTGATGGGGAAATATGAAGCACAGGGAAAAATTATAAAATATTTAGGGAAATGTTACCTGTGTTCTTTAGAGTGAGCTGATTTCAGAAGGCCATATAGAGGGTGCTCCTGACATACCTTGCATTAGTGACATGTATAAAAATCAGGTCTGACATGAGGGAGAGTGGTAAAACAATGACACTGTGCCAGACTGGGAAAACGGGAGGGAGGCCCTGGGCATGGCCTTGTTTGTGAGAAGCTACAAAATTCCAGTTGGGATACAAGTGGATTGGCTATTCCTTGGCCAAGGAATTGTGATTATCCTGGATGTATGAGGTGGTTCAGCTGGGAGAACTGAGCACTGGGAGGATGCTTGCAGAGCTCTGTGAGGATTGCAAAGCCCCGTGCCCTGCCTGGGTGGGGAAAGAGACATTCAATGCCCAGTTACGCTTTCTTTGTAGTAGGAAGATGGATTGATGTTGGTAAAATTGCTTTAGGTGGTTTAAAATGTTTAATAGCCCTCTCTGCCGTGGGCTCAGGGGGTTCTGTGGTCACCTTGTGGAGGAGGAATGGGAAATGGTCAGGGAGTTTAAAGCCAGTGATTTACACAACTTGAGCTTCCCTTGCTCCTGGGGATGGCTCTGAGGTGAGGTTACAGGAGCTTAACTGGAAAGAAAACCAGAAAAGAGATCTTCCATTATGGACTTGCTGACCTGGAAGCAGGGAGATGTCAGGAAATAGTGTAAGACCACACAGTTTTTGTCATCATATGCTTTTGATGTGGGTGATTTCACGAGAGGAATATATAGTTTTGGCCAAATAGCCTGCTAGTTCTGGAAAGATGCAAATGCCTCTTGCTGCTTGGTCTATTAATTTGCTGCATGAGAGCAAATAAGTAGATTGTTCTGTCCTCTATGCATGAATTAACCTGTGAGGGGATAGTATAGATGATTGGTTTTAACCTGTTAGTGTCTTAAAAACATGCAGATCAAGTCCTGGATTTTCTGTTTTCTTCTTTCAAATTTTTATGTCCTAAAGCCTCACTGATGTTCAGACAAGAAATCTGTATATGACTTTTTATTCTGAGTCTTTCATTTGAAATTTTAATATATACATGGATAATATAGTAATGCAGTAACATAATTTAAAAAGCAGTTTGATTTTTAATTTATGAAAATCCAGAAAATGCACCATTTTGAATTTCTGTAGATATCAACTTGGTATTCCTTCAAAATAAAAAACTTATATAATTTTGCATTTTAAATAGGAAAAGTTGAAATAAACATGAGTTCATATTTTAATTGAGCAGGCTAAAAATCATACGCCTCAATAACAAAAACCACACATCTTCAAAACAGATTAAGAACTTTGTCACTTAGTGTGTCTTTCTGAGTGGATATTTCTGCATTGGCTTTGATCTTGGGCTCAGTCAGCTGACCCTCAAAAAAGAAGTCTGGATATTCAAAAATCTCATATCAACTTTTTTTCCTCTTAGCACCAGAAAGAGATAATGTTACTGTACATAATAGAATGCAGAAGCAAGGAAAACTCTTAGGCTTGCTTCAGTTTTTAATCTGGAGTGGAATACAAAAATCATAACTGGTTATGAACAGTCATTGGCAAAAACTTCTGTTAGCTTTAGGGATTATGTTTTTCTGTTGTCACTGAACTACAGGGACACTGGTTTAATGTGATGTATAGTGCAAAAAAAATTTGTAGAGCTGCGGAGGGTTGTTGGTTGCATAAATTCTTCTCTGATGTGTCTTGTGCACCCCATTTGGTGGTAGCAGCTATGGAAAAAATAGTTAATTTCCCAAGAGAAGGCAAACTATACATGGTCAGTGACTAAAATATTTAACAGGAAAGTAGAATAACGTGGAATCCACAGGCTATTGTGCTACCCATTTTGTCACAGTCTTGACTCAACTTGGCTTTTTGTATAACACAATAACCAGAGGAGTGTAATTAGAAATCCTCTTACCTAGTAACTGAAATATCTTTTAGAGGAAAATATAATACTTGTTGTTCAAATAATTATATTATTTTTAATGCTGCCTATCAAATAGTTTATATTGCTGTTGTGCTTTGTCTTACCCTTAGGATAGCCTCATTTGTTTTCAGGCCTGTTCAAGTATCAATTAGGTTGAAAGTGGGCCATCTCATACCTCATGTTTGCCATGCTCACGTATGGAAAAAAAAAAGCTGTATTTTGTTTGCGTGAGGATTCAGATATAGATCCATCTGAAAATATCACATGCTCATTGATGTTGCTACCATCTTAAAAGTCATACTGAGACTCCTAGAAATCTGGACAAAAATGCTTTTCTGCAGTCTTTTAAGTTCAAGACTCATAGGTGTGGTGGTAAGGTGCTCTGAAATTGAGTTTATTGACTGTTGGGTTAATTTTATAGGTTGCTTTCTCATTTGTGGTTTAAAATACTGCTGACATCTGTGGTTTGCCTTTCCCTCTTAAAAAAGGAACTTTGTTTCAGCATGTCTTTAAAAAATGATTAAATGTTATCAGTTGTTGTAAGGGAGAGAGGGTGGAGTTTGTTTGCGCTGTATTTTTCCCTAAACTGTGATTCTTGGCAACTATAACATACAAGCTCTGGGGCTACTCCATTCTGTCAGCTTGTCATTCTGCAAGCTTTTTGCAGCAGAGTTGGTCCTTACAGTCCACAAAGCCTTTATCATGCAGAGAGCTGCTATAATAAAATTACACAAAAACAGCCCAACACAATGTAGAGGTTTTAGTCAAAGGTACATTCTGCCTACTAGTAAGACTGTTCTATCTCCAATACAACCTTATTTCCAACTGGGTTCCCTGTGTTTCTCCAGCTGCTTCTAAGACCTTGTCCAATATTCCCTGTCAGTTTGTTCCCTGCTCCTAAGGATTGAGAGAGCACCTCATGTCCTATTGCTTCCACTCTCTCATCATCTTTGAGCATGACATGTTTCAGTTTCTGTGTACTGTGGCCTGGGATGTCAGAAAAAGAGAGAAAATACTAAGAAAAAACCTGCTTCAAGGAGCTGGGATCTGTGAAAGTATTACAGATATCTTGCCAGTAGTTCAGCAGTTCTACTGTTGCTAAAGTGGATGCTGTGTCTTGGGTATTTGCTCATTTTAACCTCTGCATCAAAGGGGTTTTTTTCATTCTGTTTCACTGTCCTTATTTTCTCTTCCTGTTATACAGACTATTAATTTTAGTTTTAATCAAAGTTATAATCTTAATCTATATATCTTAATTTAGCGTGTTCAGTTTCACCAAGCATTCCTACACCATGAATATTCCTCAAAATTACAGTAATTTCACAGCTACAAGGCGCACCAGATTATAAGGTGTGCTTCTGGGCTGTCGGCAAATTTCCAAACTTTGTCCATATATAAGGTGCACCGGACTATAAGGCACTTTTTTTTGCAGTGAGGATCTGTATGCAACAAAATAATTAGTAACAGATCGTGGGGTTTACTGGCAAGTGCTCAATTTGCAAACATTTTTTTTTCATGGATCACTGTAGCCTTTAAAAGCAGCCCCAGGCACCCTCCCTGTGCTGCAGGCCTCAGCAATTTTCCAAACTTTGTCCATATATAAGGCGCACCACACTATAAGGCGCACTTCTTGGTTTTGATCAAAATTTAGTCAAAAGAGTGCACCTTATAGTCACGAAATTACTGTAATTTCTTTTCTGTTTTGGTATATATTGAGGTACAATTGGGATGCTGATTTCTCTTCAGCTGATTTTAAATTGAGGCTATGAAAATGAGCATATTGTGGTTTTGCTATTTTTTCCCCATAGGATTGCATTATCTGTGAAGTGGGGCTTTTCATCAAGAGGAAAAAAAAATAAAGGCTTGAAATACTGGGAAATTAATAACGTATTTGTAATATTTGTCAATACGGGTGCTTCATTGTATACGATAGGATTAACACTTTACCATATAATTATAGTCTTGCCTTGCTTCTTTTTGCTTTCAAAATTTGAGTCTGAGTTTTACAAGGAATTACTTTCTCTAAATATCTCTGCTAAGAATAGTCAGATGGCTTGTAGCACTATCAGTCTTTGTTTTGAATATTTAATTTCTCTTTGATCGAATGACAATGTTCAACCTGCAGTATACTTTCCTTAGCTCATCTGGATGTGTATCTATTAAATTCATGAATGAAAACATCAGTGTTTGGTTGTTCTTGAGTTGTGCCTTCTTTGTTAGTTTCTCTTCTGCTTGCAAGGCCATTGGCATATGATGGAGTCTGGGACAGACTGTGCATTTTTTTTCAGCTGAGGTTTGTTGTTAGCCCCCTAAAAATTATGAAGGAAATTAGGCTGGCTTTGAATGAACATGCTGATTTCTGGGAAAAAGCATCTTATTGGTTCCAGTAAATGGTTGTTGGACCGTTTTCCTCAGTGAAAACTCCATTGGCAGCAATACCAGTTTAACATGAACCTCTTTGCATTCTATCATAAATTTTGGTGTTTGTGCAGTGTACAAACTATTGTTCTTTAGTTTCAAACAGTATCGTACCTAAACTCTTTAGCAGAACAAATATACATGAGCGAATCTTACCTGGTTTAATGTTTAGCTTCTTTCTGTACCTTTTTAGATTTTTAGATCATTATTTTTAGATTATCAACTCATACGCCACACTTACCTAATTTTTGTAGGATTCCTTTCAAAGCTTCATAATAATGGAACAACTTTGCAACTTTTAGTGGTGGGTGACCTTCTTTAGCAGTAATTTCGTCCCTTGGGCATTGGAATCGATTTTCCTCATCCTGCTTTGTGAGCAGTCAAAGCCTGTCCCTTGCCCTGCCTGTCCCATGAGCTTTCAGTGGTATTACAAAGAAATCATCTGAAGGCTGCAGCTTTTAGGGAATTCACTGTGGCAGCATCAAGGAGGTTTTCAGGAAGTTTCCCTCTGTGTTGTTATATACAGTAATTTCATGACTATAAGGCGCACCGGATTACAAGGCATACATCCGGGTTGTCGGCAAATTTCCGAACTCTGTCCATATATAAGGTGTACTGGACTATAAGGCGCACTATTTTTTGCAGCGAGGATCTATGTGCAACAAAGTAATGAATTAGTAACAGAATGGCACGATCGCGGGGTTTAGTGGCAGGTGCTCAATTTGCAAACATTTTTCAAGCATTGGCGTAACCTTTAAATGCAGCCCCAGGCACCCTCGCTGTGCTGCGGGGCCCAGCACTCCTGCCTGCCGTTCTCCTGCACCCTGCAGCCACCCCCGGCACCAGGCTGCTCACGGCTGGAGCGGCTCTCACAGCTGGCGCAGCGTGGCTTGGCTCGCAGCTCGGCTCACGGCTTGCACTTCCAGGTGACAGCAAATTTCTGAACGTTGTCCATATATAAGGCGCACCAGATTATAAGGTGCACATCCGGGTTTCAATCAAAATTTTAGGCTTTAAGGTGTGCCTTATGGTTGTGAAATTACTGTAGTTTTGTTCAGAAGCAGCAGTATTAGGTTCTCAAAGGTGGCTCGTTTGAGGATGGGGGTAGTAAAGGCAAAATGACTTTGCACCTGGGAAGGCCAGAGGCAGCCTGTGCCACATGTCAGAAATCACCAGGGTTCCTCTGCCCATAGCCTGGAGGATGAGCCCTGGACTACTGTCTGCTCATAGCTAGGAAATTCTAGCCTCTGTGTCTATTTATAATGTATCTCTGAAGAGAGAGGTTTATGGGTAACACTGAGCTGCATAGACACTCAGCCTGCATGCGTGCAGTCCTTTTATGATAATCTTCCATTCAGTAGATTTAAGTTCTCGAGTGAGTCCCTGCTGTAAGAGAGCCTGCAATGATATCAGCACACAGCCTGACAATGGCAAAGCTCTTGAGTGAATATGGCACCATCTGTTCAAAGCAGCATTTCAGTGCGTGGTGGTGTAGTGCATGTATGGATGAAAAGAGGTATATGCCTGGAAGCTTTTATGCCCAGAAATTTGTTCCTGGCTATAGCTGAGGAGTGTTCAGTATCTTTGAGATACAGTGGGAAGAAAATGAGGCATAATTTATCAATAAACTAGATAATCACATGTGCTTGTAGTTTTAAGAAGCTTTTGAGGATTTACTGAATCAGATAAAATATTACAAGGAGCAGGCCAATGTGTTTGTGCATGCAAAAATTAAACAAAATAAATCTCCCCAGCCAAAAGGTAAAGGGAAGGGATAGTAGACAAAATTTGATACTTTAGAAGACACCAAGGGAAAGTAGCCTTCATTTAGTGGGCTGCTTATTTGAGGTTAGGCATTGTGAAACCTCAGTTTTCCAGAGACTTTTCACCTGGTTGTGGACACAGTGACCATCAGTGAAATCACATGTACATGGTTTATCACTGAATTCTGCACTTCCCTCTGCTTCACTCAGTAACTCTGTAAAACCAGCTTGAGTGGAGCTTGTGTGTGACAAATCACTTCCTGCATAGCAAAATGACTGTGGATAGGCCAACTTGTAAGTAATAGTCACAGTTCTCTTTAAATTATGTGCATAATAGCTAGAAAAATGAATATAAAAGAAGCTGTGAACATTCCCCTTAACTCTAACCAGCAAAACTGAAAATATTTCAAAGGGAATAGTTGTCCTATTCAGCATGAATAAACATATATTGGTGAAATGTGTGTTTCCATTTAATCTCTGTATTGATCAGAAGACAATTGATCAGCCAATATCCTGAATACATTGAGAAGAAAAACAACAGGGAAAACACAAACTTCTGGCATAAACTAGCAAAAAAATGTGCCTTAGATGAGGTATATATGTGTGTATAAATATATATTTCTGTGATAAAGGTATGCCAGTGTAAGAAATTAATTATTTGTGCAGGCAAGACTCCTGCTAACAGGCAGTTAGTGGAAAAGAAGGATAACAGAAGTGAGCTGGCAAACTAAATGGGTGACTAACCTGTGTATAAGGTTTCATGATAAACGAATCTAAACAGCAGTCATTAAGTATAATTTTAACAAGATCTCAAGAACAACAGTATAAGCAATTGAAGAGGCAACAACCCATGGTGGGACTGTAGCATGGTTTTCCCTTCAGTGCTCCTGATAACACACTAATTGTAATTGTCAGTAACAAAGTCCTGGGTGAGCAGGAGACTTTCACCATCATCTTTACGAGAATGTGTTATGATAGGGCAGCTATAGACTACTCCACAAAGGAGAGGGGAAGGAGGGAGGCAACAAGAACTTCAGATGACTTCACATAACCGAAATAATAGTAATAACATTAAGAGTCTTCTAGTCAGAAGGCACAGAAATAATATAAAAAACAATACATCTGTTTTGACAGTGCAAAATTTAAAACCAAATCTTCTCCATGGCAGAGAGTGGAGTGTGATGATCTTTGAAGTTCTTTTCAACCCAAGCTATTGTTATTATTATTATTATTATTATTGAATCCCATGCTTCACTTTTGAAGTTGATTTTTACTGGACAATATTAAAAGAAGCTTCCTGTACAGAGTTACTTACAGGGGCTATTTTTTATGAAGCGGCTAACCTAGCCTCTTTGCTAAAGATGAAGTAACTAAAATGTTGTCTTTTGAAGGACAGGGCTTTACAGTACCCATGAAAATGTGGCAAAATCTATCACCTATAGCAGAAAGGATATTCAAGAGGAAGAGAATGATAGCAGGCAAATATAGTCAGTAGGACAGTGTATTTAAGAAGTGATATATTGCACTGAAAGCTTGGAAGGCTTCTGTAGAAACCATGTTGTACCTATATTTTTAGGGGCTTGAAGCACTGGGAAAGGGAATTTCATACAAAGTTGCATGAATTTGGGAAAAACTGCAACAAAACAGCATTGAAAAGGCACTTAGCTTATGTTTATTTGAGGTTTACCTGGTACAATGAGACATTGGTTGGGTGAGTTCTGATACAAGGATTTGCAATGAATTTGGGAAAGAGTATAAAATAAGAAGGGAATACGGGATGAAAACTTTTCTGTTTGTTGGAATTACAGGAACTCCTGCCAGAAGTCATGTGGGACTATTGTTTTCAGTAGATGTTTTAGACACGCAGGTGGGTAACAAGAAGACCTAGAGTTGTTACTGTAAATTTCCAAGAAATTTGATATCATACCTCATTGGAAGATAGCAAAATACTTAGGAAAAGGTTTTTACTATTCCATTACATTATGACATATTAAAAACTTTTATAAACATGCAATGATTTGTAAAGACAAGTACCAGGGAAAATAATATGGGGTTAAATTGACTGCTGAGGTCAATTATCACCTCTCTATTGCTTCTATTATCACCTTTATGTTTACTGCCTGTGGAAGGTTTTTCAGTCTTCCTTCTTTTGATTTTTCTGTAACAACTCAGGACAAGCTAATCTTTTTGTAAGTGCTGGAAGGGAATTGTAATGGAGAGAGCCCTGCACAAAAGATAGGAAGCTAAAGCAAAATGCTGAGTTTTGCTTAGTTGCTCTTTTTTAGTTTCTTTTTTTCTTCTAATGAATATTCCTAGTGAGAAGAGATAGTATCCCCTAGAACTAGGCATGAGACTTCATCCGTTCAGCTGAAGAGGAAATTAAATAAAGGAAGCCTTTCTGAAGGACCCTATGCTACTTATTTAGGTCATTTTAAATGTCAGTATGAGTAAATGGGAGGTTATACATCATCCTTTCACTTTAAATTTACAGGCTGCAATGTGTAAATTTTGCCTTATGAATTTCTTATAGCAGAGATTTAGGTTTTTGTCTTATCAAAAAATTTAGTATGTCAATGTCTCTAAAAAAACCCCAAATGAATGTTTGTTTTGAAACCTAGAAAATAGGTTTCAAAAGGAGGAAAACGTTGGATTATGATCCAAACATATTTTTCCTAATACGATGGAAAAAAGCCACTGGGTCTTTGAGTCTCATTTGACCTGTATGTTGAAGGAAATAGTCTGATTTCCTCAAATCTCACCTTTGTACCTCAAGTTTGAAATTAAATGTGGGAAGTACAAATCCAAGGCAAACTAATTAGTACTTAAACCCACATTCTGTTTATTAAAAGGAAATGGTTTTAAGATTTTATTTTTAAAATTGAAGTTATTAGGATCTGTAAAAATCTGTGACGTTCTTCAGACCCAGACATGTTTCAATAAGTCTCTGTAGCTCTTCAGAGTACTAGGGGTGTACTCTTATAATAGAAGAAGCTGAATGAAGCTTTTTACTCTCTGTTGCACCCATCAGATTAGATTATTTAATAGTTCCTGTGGCCTTGTGTCTCTAAAATTGCACACAGGTTACAACCACACGAGAAAGTTGGAATTTCTTGCAAGTTCCATAGGTTTCTCCCTCCCTGTCCAAGCCCCTGCCCTGTTTCTTTTTCCTTGCATCAGATTATGAGATAGAAGAGTGAGTATAGATTAGCTATAGGTTGGAACTTGTGTTTGTGTGCTAAAAAATCCAAGGCCAAGTAAAAAGAATGAATGATGAAAAAATTCATTTTATCTGAAGAGGCCACTTGTGAGGCTGATAGTCTGGAGGGCACTGTGCATTGGTGTGGTGTCTCTGTACTGCCTTGGAAATTCCAACCTCAGCCCTTATGATGGCAGCACTATGGCTTTTGCCACTAGATGGGAAAAATAACTAGGGTAAAAGTAAATTGTTTTCTTTTTTGTTGTTTAAAACTTACCTGAAATTTCACAAGACTGGTTAGCTGGCTTTTTGGGGAAGATTTCACATGAAAAAGTTATGATGCAGATAATGCTGTGGGAAGTTGCTTCCAAAAGGATTTCCTGCATGAAGCAGAGGGGAAAACAGCATAAAAACCCCCAAAGAACCTCTTATTGTAGAAAACACATATATTTAGCTTTTGTTTAGCTTTTTAGATGTGCAATTACTTCCTATTACTTTCTATTTTCCAAATATAGTCATCTATAAAGAAATGATCTTGTAAGTTACTTGTTTGTTTTATGTAAAAACACGCTGTTTGTGTTTAAATGACAGTAACCAATAATTGAATATCTGTAAACACTATCAACAGAGAACCTAAATAGTATCTTTGGAGTAGGCTAAAATTAGTTTTCATTACAACCTATTTTAAATCATTTGCGCCAAATATCTCAAGCTGAAAATGTAAACGTGTTTTTGTTTTTGCTGGAGAGATGAGGTCAGCAGAAGTCTGCAACAAATATGATTACTTAGGTGGAGGTGACATGATTTACTTAAATCAGGCAATTTCCCCATTAAAGCGTTGAAGCCTCAACTCACAAAGAGACTGCTTAGCAGATGCAGTATAATGTCTTGTAGCATTTGTTATTTTAGGTGATTCGAAAGAAAAGAACAATGATAAGAATGGATGTGTTTCTATGTTGAATTGGGGGAAAAAATCCAGTTTTTACAGCAGGGGGTGGCTAATTTCCAGCAGATAAAATAAGCCTGCTTCATAAAAGCTTCTTTATAAATATTGTACAATTTAATATGTATGTGTATTTAGATTTATGTTGCCAGGGTAGGACAATGCAAGGATGAATCATCTGAGTGGTTACTTTCTTACGTTTCCCCACTTTTAATGCAGAAACAATTTTCTCCCTCCCTTTTTTCCTCACCTAATGGGAACAGCACAGAGGCTTTAAACCTCAGTATAGGTGGACTTTGGGTTTGTTGTTGAGTTTTTCCCTTTTCTTTTCCTTCCCCCTGTGCCACTGAAAATTAGGAAGGAGTATTAAATTGGCAAAATTTTATACTGCTGCTCTTGCTTCTCTCCAGTATTACGAGCTGAGCCAGAGGCCACCCCATAAAGTGTGATTGATTAGCAGGGGCTGTAGTTACAGGAAGAGATGCCGTATTTCCTGTGCATTCTGTGGCCTGGGAGATGCTGCAACAAGGAGATTCAGAGCTGAGTCTGTGAGGCTGAGCCCACTGGGGCACCGCTTGCCTTGCAGGAGGTTGCACACAGATGTTTGTCATGGGCTCTGTTGCTCCTGTGGTTGAAGCAGCTTTTTGTTCCTGAGCATTTGTGTCTGCAGTTGGAATATCAGGTGCTGCAGATGAGATTTGGTAGCGAGGTTAATTTTCCAGTTAGGCCAACTAAAGGTTTATTTTATTGTGTGCTTTTTGGTCATTCCTGTTTCCCACATTTACAGTAAATCTGTTCCTCTATCTGCCATGGTATGTAGGTGCATTTGATCCAACTAAAAACTGGGACAGTGGATCATGACTTCAGTAGAAGTTTGCAGGAAATTCAAATGGTAAATGCTTTTGGTCTGCACCAATATTTTAGAAATTGCTATCCATTTTTTTCAGGTGAAGCAAAAACACCCGTCCCCATACACTTGGTTTTGGGCACTGTGGCTCTGAAAGAAGACTGAAGTTGGAAATTCTCTCTGAGTTAGAAGTTCTGATCTCCTGAGCCGGCTGTAAGAGCTGAGTATTTTGCTCAAGGCTAAAAAGACTTGGTAAAACCTAATTTTAATGTAATTAAGAGTTCATTTCAGGGCTTTATTTGGGCATCATTTTGCAATAGAGAGTGGTAAAAAGATGAAAATCAGAAACTGATAAAAGTTTGTTTTGGTTTTCATGTCACTGAGGTATTCTCTTCAAAGGAACCATGAAAGTATGCATTAGTTGTGCATAAGTGGGTCTCGGTCTCAGACCATGCAGTTTTGATTAGAGCTGGTGTAATTCTGTCGACAGAGAGCTTGCTGCAGAGGGAGGTGCAGTTGCAGCAAATACATTTGTGAAAAGGTGGAAAGTTTTGATTGTCTTCAAGGGGGCAGCTGTGCATCCCTTCAACATTGAGCCTTTAGCCCAAACCTGAGAGCTCCTCTCCCAACACTGCTGGCTCTGAGCAGCCCCTCTAAAACAAGCAGTGCGTATCTCATGCTGACACCTTCCCTCTGTTACCACATCTTACTGCAGCTGGAGAGTATCTGAAAAGCTATTACACATTAAAGTTTGCTTTTTCAAAATAGTGCAAGGATTAGGGCAAATTAAATAGTCTCTAGTTAAAGCACTTTTTTGGCTTTGAGTGTAAGGGAAAATAACTGGTTAATTCTGACTGTGAACGTCTCTTGGTATTGAGGAACTACATGTCGTAAGACCTCAGAATTCAAAATAATATAAAGCAACCTTTTAAATTAGGCAAGCAATAATTAAAAAATTTAAATATTTGACTATCTATGGAAGGGACAGTACATAAAAACAGTGGAGAGCAACTTTTTTTTTTGTCAGTTACAAAACCATAAAGGCAGAGAAGGAATAAATACACTGAAAGCCCTGATTAATCCCCCTGGGTTGCAGTGCCACTTCATACTGTTGTAATGTGGACCCTTTCCTCTGATATTACTCAAGAAATACAAACAAGAAGCATTTATTATCTCCCAAGTAGTGTGTGCTATAGAGTGCTGAATAAGGAAGTGAGGTATTGCAGCTGTTATCTTCTGAACTAACTGCTACTGCGTGTTCCATGACCAGCCCTGGCAGGGTTTTTGTTCCCATGAATGAATAGGCTATAAATCTGTCGCAGCTGACACTAGCAGCACTGCTGGAGAGTGTAAAGGGAAAATTTGCAGAGGAATCTCGTGGTCTTTGCTTGCCTGGAAAATGAGTTCAATAAAATGGAGGTGATCAGTGCTTATTTATAGGCCAAGCTGATACATCCAGCATTGGCTGTCAGGATTTAACTTAGTGTTTCCTCATTTATGCTCACTCTGTAAAGCAAAACATGGCACTGTAAAAAGCTTGTATAATGCTGTTATACTGGGCTAGTCACTATTGTCGAAAATAGATAAAGGAAAATAAAGGGAGGAAAAGATAAAAGTACAGATAAAATGCCCAGGAAGGCAATGGAAGAGGCTGGCCAGTGCTAACACCCTGAAAAGTGAGGTGGAGCTGCTCAGAACCATTTTGCTTGAAGCCTAAATTGGAGGTGCTTGGCAATTACTGCTGTGTTAGAACAGCAGATAGATCTTGAGAACTCTGCTCGGGAGAGAAACCATGGGGATTTTATTCTAGTGGAGGAAAGGACTGAGGAGCTGTCCTTATTTTATGTAGAGTTCCTCCTAACACTAAGGTATGATGGAACTGTATCTTAATGTGCATTCTGTTTTATGTGGAGGACTTATATATGGATTAGTGTGACATGCAAAACTGAGTAAGTATGACAAATTTTAAACTGTAATTCACTGAAGAAAAGTTTTAAAAATCTTGTCAAGCGGGTGTTAACAAAAACCAAGTTCAAGCCAAACCCAGAGCACAGCATAGCCTGTACATAACAACTGTACCTGAACTGGACTGGCTGAGTAAGTTTCACCTTATGTTATGATATTAATATATGTATTTATATCTTTTATGACTAGCTCACCTGATGGGAAGTAGGAATGGCTCAAGATAGGCGGTTTGTAAAACTTGCTTTGCTGAATTAGGGTGGCCATGGGCTTGGAGCCAGACTGGACACTCTGTGACCAGAAGTGTAAAGAATCTAAAAGAATCAGCTGTGAATGACAATTTTTCATCTCTTTCCTAATAATTTATCAAATGCTTTAAGGTTACTGCCTTATAACTATACTTCTTGCTGTGTTCAAAGGAGTTGAAGTAAACCTACATGCTTGTATTCTTATCTTTGTGCCTTAATGCACTGAAGATTTGTGAACTGTACTCCTTTGGTAGGAGTGACCTCTGCCTGAAAGCAAGGAGGAGGTGAAATAACTCCTCTGAGTAAATTAAGTCAATGCATGACATAATGATGCACTGGGGACATGTGTTGTTGTTTTGAATAAGGACTTAAAAAATTAAATGAACAATATTGCAAGATTCAGACACCATTCTGTTAGTGTTTGGTCAATTCTATTTCTGCAGCCCCAGCTTAGTTCTAAATATGGTTGAAAGCCAGGTATGTCAGAACAGTAAATATTATTTTCCTTCTAGCAGAAGAATTTTGCCATGAAATGAGAAGCAGAAGTGCGGTGAAATTTTTAATCTTTAATTTTTTCTTAAGATTTTTCTCAGTGTGTGTACTCTATTAAATGAGCACCGTAAAAAAAACAGAATTGCAGTATGTTTCTTTAAACTTGCAAGTCCTGTTAGGTAGGTGTAGGTCCAAGTTATAAAGTTATAAAATTGAACTGCCTTGCCTTGCATCTCTCAGTGGAAGCTGAAATATTTACTGATTTTTCTCTTTTCTGATGCTCCATAATTTCTTTGTGTCTCAATTAGTGCAAACTTATCAGAAAGAAAACGACAATTTTCTTCTGTTATGAAATTGCTTATTATAGTAGTAATAGAATGTTTCAAAGACATTTTGGGCTATTTCAACACAGAGAGGCTTTGAAAGGAATTTCAAATAAGAATGCTAAATTAAGTGATAACACTCGTTACTGGACTGCTTCACATATCATTCAGACCTACCCCAGGGACAATGCTTGAGTTATGTATAAAAATAATACTTGACCCTTTGTGACCTATTCCATTTCCAGTGTCTTGTATTCTGTGATTTAATGAATGAGCCTGTAAATTTTCTTGGTAAACATAAAAAAACATAAAATCCCAACAACCTAAACCCTTTGTAATTCCAAGAAAATTTGGAATGTATGAGTGGTTTCTGAAAAAGTCTTTCTCTTATACGTTACTGAATTACTAGAAATGCCTTCTTTTTGTAACAATAGCTAATGAACGTTTTTCTGTGTACAGCTGAGGAATGGGTGGTTGCATTTTGTTAGCAATGACCCTTCTGTTTCAGCTTTCAAAACAGCTATGAAATGTTTACAGTATGGTTATTGGTTCCTTAGAACAAGTGTTTTGCTTTCCCTGAAGTTAATAGATCTTATGTCTAAGTAGTTTTTTCTGGAATATCTGTCCATTTACCATGCAGTTCTTGTTCACTAGGGTGGGGATATTTTCTCCATAAAGAAAGCAGGATTCTGCAGGGGGAAGTTAGAGTAAGTTGGAACACTCCTTCATTAGATTGAAAATCCACAGAGACAAATACTGAATATGGGATTCTTTCCCATTTGTGCATTTTTCAGTCAGGTTTTGGCAGAAGTAAATGTGCATGTAGAGAAGATGAGTTTGTACTTCTTATGGTGTAAAGATGCCTAAATTTAGAATGCTCTTCTGGATATTTATATTAGTAAAAATGGAAGACCAATACTTTCAGAAACAAAAAGGAAGTTGTCTCAAAGTTGAGAATTATTTTTACTTGTGAATAAGTATGTGCACATTTTTTATTTTTTCTTAGAATGTAGCTGCACTGTCTGCTGGTGCTACATTAAAAATGACTGAAACTAGTTTGGATCCAGAGTGTTGGAAGTGTAGAACATGGAACTAAAAGAAGCAGCAAGTCAGCTGCTTGTGTTGAGCAAAGCTTAAGAAGCGAGGAGGAAAAGAGACTCTTTTCCTAGTGTAACAAGAGTTGTGTGGTGATTATTAGTCACATCAGAGCATTGGAGTGGTACTCCTTAATTACCTACAGCTACAACTGCTTAATACAATAAATCACAGTGGAAAGCTGGTAGGTGATAATGACAGGCACCTGCTGATGGAGCCTGCAGTAATAAGGGTGCACCACATGCAGCTGTCTTTCTTTCAATGTCTGGGCGTATGAAGGAAGAGAAAGGGGAGGTAGAGGAAAGACCTCTCACAGTAGACAGGTATCAAGGCTCAGGATGAATCTCAGTGGAAAGTTTAGCCAGAGATTGTAGGGCTATATTGTTTTGTTTTGTTTGCTTGTTTTTAACTGGGAGAAATAAATGGAAGGGAGGTCAATGAAGTAAAAATTTAATATTTAAAATATATACAGTAATTTCATGACTATAAGGTGCTCTCTTTTGATGAAAATTTTGATTGAAACCTGGAAATGCATCTTATAATCTGGTGCACCTTATATATGGACAAAGTTCGGAAATTTGCCAACCCGGAAGTGTGAACCGAGCTGCATGCCGTGAGAGCCGCACCAGCCAGCGCCGGGGGCGGGCAGGAGTGCCGGGGCCCGCGGCACAGGGAGGGCGCCTGGGGCTGCGTTAAAAGGCTGCACTGATCCATGAAAAATGTTTGCAAATTGAGCACCTGCCAGTAAACCCCACAATCACTCGATTCTGTTACTAATTTGTGCGCGGAACCTCGCTGCAAAAAAAAAGTGCCTTATAGTCCGGTGTGCCTTATATATGGGCAAAGTTCGAAAATTTGCTGACAACCCAGAAGCGCGCCTTATACTCCGATGCACCTTGTAGTTGTGAAATTACTGCATTTTAGTTTTGGCACAACTGTAATGGTTGAAAGTAATTTTGTAGACACTGTGAGCTGGAATAAATGTAGGACCATGTAGTCAACAGTGCACTTTTGCAAATATATGTGTGCAAGCATGAGCCTGTGGGTGGTAAACCTAAATGGGAATGTTTATGGGGTAAGGTGGGATGGTGCATTTGAGTGGTTGTAGCGTAGCCACTGTGCCTGGTTAAAAAATCCTGGTAATCCATGAGTGCAGCACTGTGTGACTACATTAACACTTCACAATAAAGCATGGCAAGCGGGTGGATTTGCATGCAAATTAAATTTTCAACAATATTTCTGCATGCAACTTCCATTAGAGTTGGGCAACTTTACACAATTGAAACTGATGACTAAGAAAAAGCATTTACAATGTAGAAAATTACAACAGCAATGCCTGTAATCACCCAGGTTAGCTGCTTAAGTGCCTCTAGGGGTTTGATTAGAAGGAGGAGAACCTTTAAGAGGCTGATGAGGCAGTATCAAGCACTGTGAATTGAAACAGAGTGAGAGAAGCTGTTAAAGCCTGGACTTAGCAAAACAAATCTAAGGCAAGCCTATGGAATAGAGACAACTTCTAATCAGTGAAACAGGATTTGTTCAATCAAACCATAAGATGCTGTTAATAGTGTGATGCTTATATCACAACCAAGGCCACATTTAACAAAATTGTTTATGCAAGACAACGTTAAATGCCCAATGAAAAGAGAGGGTGCTTGGTGACATGAAGAGTGCAAGAAAAGGGATTCCTTTAATTATTGTACCAGGTCCTGAGAAGTAGAGAAAGTCCACAACCCCCACAGACCTTTCCAACATGGAAATTTTACATTTCTAAATGATTTGCTTTGCATTTCCATCATACACATTTGGCTTTGTGTGAGGTCTGTGTAATGGGGAGATGAATAATGCTGAGTAAAAACTCAGAATATACTGCCCTCTCCTGACAGCTGGGTCAACCCCAGAGCCTGCAAGTAAAATACTTGGCTAATTTTACTTACAAGAAAATTTGGTGCTTGATCTTTCATCCCTTTGGTTGTATAACTTAAAAAACACTTTCACTGTGAAAATGTGTTTTTTGTCTTCCATCATGAGAAAATTAATGAGGATATTATTTGCTGATATTCCTACTTTGATCTTCCACTCTTACAAAACCTATCTTTATATAATTTTAAAAATATTTCCCGTATTGCTTGTTGTCAATTTGCCTAGTTTCAGAACTGACTCACTGCCAGATTGTTGAAGATATGTAAAATAATGACTGTCAAAGTGATAATGAAATTAGCCCTGGTCTTGTCCATAAACAGGTTAATTTTTGGGAGGGACAAAATGGTAGGTGATAGCTGAAAGTACAAAGAAGTACACAGGAAGCTTTTAAGCATGGGATTGGAATGTAAATATTGTATGGTAGAGGTTTGGTTGGAAGTGTGCTGTCATCCAAATGGACCTCATATTTTTTGAAAATATTGAGTCCTTCCACACATTTTGAGGACAGGTTGCATTTGTGAAATCCCAGTTACAGGAAGTGGTACTGTTTCTCTCTGATGTTATCTCCTGACCGGTTCTTGGGCCATCACTGAAAAAGACTGAGTATAAACCCTGCTGTTTTTTCCACCCAGTCTGAGAAGTTTGATGAGGAAATGAAAACCTTCTTGTCAATTATTTGGAAAACCTCAGTGAAGCTTTCTTTGCCTTCAGCAGGAAATGCCTTTGAGAGTCAATGGCCCTGTTATATATGCAGACTTTTTTCCCCCTTTCTCTGCCCCCACTCCCCTGCCCTGTATGGGGTTGTCTCTTCCATTTCTGCAGATTTACAAAGTTGTCAAGGAGTAGAAATTCCCATTTGGAAGTGGCTGCATTCTTTTTGTCCTGTAAAGAAGACTACAGTACACTACCTAAAACACCAGTAAAGGAATATTTCTGCTTCATGTATTGCACGTGTGACTTCGCTTCTTAAAACTTCACAAGTAGAGGGTGTAGTGTCTCCAAAGCCTTTCTTTATTCAGGGGTCATGATCTGATTTCTAGCTGAAAGCCACAGGAGTAGTGACTGGCTCCAGAAAAACAGAGGTGGTCAGTGTATCAGAACACTAAGGATTAGTGTGGCTGGCAGGGAATTATGAGGAAAACTAAGTTTTCCCAAGAATGATGAAGTATAATGGAAAGATGTGCAACAGCTCTGATATTGTCCAGAAGCTTGGAAAAGACAATTGCTGGTGGAGCTCTCAGGGAACTGGATAAACTTGCACACAAGCTTCATCCAATGTACTTGCTTTTTTTTTTGTCAGAGTTCTGTACCCTCAACTCTTTAAAATGTAAATTACCTACCACACTATGCCTGATCCCACGTTGCTGCTGTTGGTACAATACTAGCACATGGATAAGTAATCTGAGCTAGGAGTGTGTGCTTTTCTCAGCTAAGGACTGTTGAGAGCACCTGCTCCCTCTTTCAGCTGTACTTTAGGATTGATGTTTGAATTCTATTTCTAAGGACTGAATGTATAATATTTTCTACAACTGACTGCCAAGCCTACTTTAGTAGGCACTTAGCCACACCATCCCTGTCCTTACCCCATGCTGTCAAATTAATTTTGTGCCTTTGTATATATATAAATGTTTATAGTGGTGCAAGGTAGTTTTACAAATGAAAGTTGTGCTTCAAGTGTTGTCATAACAAGTCTTATTAATCTAAAAATATATATACTAAGTCCTGTGATATTGGTACTATTTTTGAAGTGATGGTGTTGGTGTTTTCCCATGAAGGTGCTGTGTATGGACACTGAAGGAATGTGTGTGTATAATTTTTAGGCATTGCTTTTGGGTATATTTATGCTAAGGGGAAGTAAAATCGTCTCTTAATCTGGTAAAGATTCTCAATCTGAGTTTTGCAGCTCAGAGGTCTGTGAGAGTGTCTCTGCTCCTGTTACTACTGAACTGGTGGAGAAGATGTTGATCCAGAATATACAGCTGAGTTAGCTGGGAGTGACTGGTGGGAGTTGGCATAAAACTCATTCAGTCCCAATTGCAAAGGTATTTTTATTTAATTAGGCTCTGACATTACAGAAGTGTGCAGCAAACTGCTGTCCCTTGGGATGAGAATAATGTTGACAGTAAGGAAAATTACTTCCAAGAAATTCTAAAAAAATATTAAATTATTGACAAAATAAAACGTATTTCTTATCATTAGAGAATTCTGTTTTTTTCAAGAAACCATAATTAATGGCTCTGGTAACTAATTTACCACTTCTAGCAAACAGGGAGATGCTGGACTGCTGATGGGTCAGCATTAATAGAGTGAATTGTGAACTGCATGTGATAATGTGATTTGCCATGGCACACTTTTCACATTTCATTATTTGTGCAAATTGCACTAAGAAATACTGTAATATTGGTTATGCAGATTCAGTGCAAGCAGCACATTGGTGCAAATACTGTTTAGGTGAAATTAAAAGGATGATTTTTATTACCCATTTGGAGGAGAATTGATTGTCAGATTTTAAGAATCCTAAAATGTAGTCAAGATGAGGACAAAAAACACTTACTGAAAAGTGGGAGCACTGATCAATGCAAGTGCCATATTTTAATCCACCACTAATAATTTTATTTAATTGTCTCAAAGCTTTTTTGATAAAAAGAGCTGGGCAAAAGAAAGGTGCCTCTATGCTTCTCAGTTTTATTACACATGTAAACAAATAATGAAATGAATAATGCTTTAAATTAAATGGATATGAAATTGCTTTAACTCCTGGTTAGTCCTTCTGAGCTCTTTCTAATAGGCAAGTAAGTAATTGGCAGGGTAGCACCATGTGATGTTTTAGCCATGTAAGCACTGTATTGATACTCTTTATGAAACCTCAAAGTAAAGACTCACTAAACATGGATGAGACAACACAAAACATAAAGAAGTTATTCCTATTTTCAGCCAAAAATCATATTGTCTCTCTACTGTGATTAGTAAGCACATCAGTGATTTAAAAAAGTCTGGCTTTGCACCCTTTCTATTTAGAGAGGGGAGTACTTTACAAACTTTTGAATGTCTTAGATGCTCTACTGTCTGGTATTTTCCTTCTGCAATGCAACTTTGTCCTCTTTGGACACAAAGTTGGAGTGCTGAGAGCAGGTGAGATGGGGCTTCAAGATAAAAATAGAGGTTAAGCTGTAATTTGCCGGTATAGAGGACAGAAATCTCTTGCCAAGGATGGGTACAAGCTTCCTAAACTCAACAGCTCAGCTTGAAACTCACCTGTGTCAGTGCATGGTGTTAACTTTAATGGCTTTGGAGTAACCTTCCTTCTGGTCATGGCTCCAGCTATGTCCTCTTTGTTAGCTGGGATAATTTCCTCCTCCCTCACATGTAAGCAAGGTTGTGCAGTAATAGATGGTTCCTGCTTAGAGTTTGCCAGGCAACACAATTCTCTAGGGAGGCTTAAAATGTCCTTTTCTTAAAAAATGTCCAATTTAATGGCTGTATATAGGTGTTTGAGGCCATACAGTGTTTGCAACAACTGTGATGGCTCTATTATGATAATGGAAGAAAGCTGCATGATGAAATAAATGCATTCTAGGTTTTCCTTGGCAACATAATGTAAAGATTGTTCTGCATGTTGGTACTAAAGAATCAAAAACAGTTTAGCAAGTCGATGTGAACACTATTTCTTGTCATGTGGTTAATGGATCTACTGTTGTATTTGTGTTCTTTCCAGCTCTGCTGCCTTACATCAATGAAAAATTATGTTTTTTCTTCAATGCCACAACACTAGTTATCTTTATATTCAACATATTCCCCTTCAAATCTTTCAGTGTAAGATGTCTACCATTTTACTGGGCTAGAGTCATTTTCCTGGTCATTTTCTTGGCAGTAGAAAAGGATCATCTTTCTTGGTTATTGATGTTGCATTTAATAAGCTCAGTTGAGTATAGTCATGTTGATGTCTAAACACACATGCTGTTTTTTTTTTTCTTTTTCTCTTTTTTGTGTGTAGAGCTGGCTGGAAACACGGCAGTCTATAATTACTCTAGTTATGCTTCTGGTTGAAGCAACAATAATTTTTTTGCCCTTATAGTATTTATACCCTTTCTGAGTCTTCATCCCTTTCCCAAAAACTGTGGTTTATGATTGGCTGGGCAGATTTAGGAAATGGTGCAAATTTTTATGATTAGCAGCTACAGTACATGAATAGTAGGCATTCTTCAGATTTAAAGAGGTCAAATTGATTTTTGTGTGTGTGTGACAGAATTTGTTCCTGGGGTGAGACTTTGAAGTAAAATTTCAAAGCGTTGACTAGGGGTGCAGCTCTGCAGCTTCTTATTGACTTTGTTCAGAGATCAGGAGCTAAAACTGCATGCTGCACTTTGAAAATTTACCCCTAAGTATTGAGTTCTACCTCAGAATAATTTTTTTCCAATAATTTAATAAACCCCTGAGAATGTGGTTTATAATGGAAATGCTGACATACTTAAACTTAATGCTAATCACTGAAAATTAGTAAGATCTTAAACAGAACTTGGGCAAAACCTGCAACTCCTAAGTATCTTGAAGTTAATTAACAGGAAACATTTCAGAAATGCATGATCCTCAGAAAACACTGTGTTAGCAGTGGCCCTGTAAATAGTAGTATCATATTTTGTTTTATTCCTCAGACTTGGTGTTATCCTCCAGTTCATAGGAGACTACTTCAGAGCACCTGGCTATTTCCCAAACATATATGTACTTTGTGGAACTGAGCTTGTCAAACTTGGAAGCTCCTGGTGAGGAACATTCATACCTAATAACAACATGATGGATTCTTTAATATAGAAGTGTCAGCAAGATTAGTGCTGTTACAATCTTGCTTGCTGGAGTTTTACTGTACTTTATTTGGAAGGAGATCCACTGGATAGAATTGTTGGGTCACAGCTTTTTTTGCTCTCTCTCCCATCTCCCCAGTTGTGCTACTCCTACAGCAAACCAGTGAATAGAAAACAGCAGTAGCATCAATATCTAAAATTTTGTATTGTCATCTAAATCAAAACATAATATTTGAAATAGCATCTCCTTAGCAGAGCATTTCAAAAAGAATTTGAAGGAGAATTGTGTTGACCTGTGGGTTTTTGCAGAGCTTATGGAAGGCAGTGTGGGAGAAGACATGTAGGTAAATTTTAAAAAGGAGTAAGTGCTTGTGTTTTCCTCTTAAAAAAATCTGTTCCCCAAATACTAATGTTTAATATTTTCAGTCACAATAGAACTCATGGATGTCACAATCAATTTATACGACTTTCTGTAAGAAAAACAAACAAAAACGGTGCATCTGGACTGACAAGCTGTATGCCAAGATTCAGCCAGATGCAATTTGAAATGTCCAAGACATTAAACATGCCCTGAAATGGAGCTTTTAATGAAAGTGCCATCTCAGCCTCAGCTCTAGTGAATGCCAGTGTAACACTGAAAGGAATTCATCATGCTGGATCTTAAGTGGGCTACGCTAATCTAGGAGTAAATATACTGGAAGTCTGCAGAAATTAATGCTTGGGAGGTGATATTTTCATCACATAGCCTAGCCTGCCTGCATACTTGTTTATAGTAATACATTTCTGATAATGACATAAATTTTACCAAACTTTCAGAAAAAAAACCCAAAAAGTTGTGTGCTTGGTATGCATTGTTTTGCTTCTTTCATTAATTCATGCTGGCATTGTGGATGCTCAGATGAACAATAGAGTAGCCTGTGAAGATCAATACCAGATTGCTGATAGTGCCTATCTATTCAGAGTAGATTATTTGATAAATGGTTTGGTCCATATGTTTTGACATTTGTTAGATGTACAGCCCAGACTAACTGGTAGAAATGTAGTTTCATCATAAAAAGGAGGAGCAACAAATGCAATACTTCCCTTTTTGTCCAAAACTGATATACTGTAATTTTAAAGCTGCAAGTAGAAGATTTGAAGAGAGAAAAAAATAAAGAAGCTCAAGCTGTTAAGAATTTACATGTATTTTTCTTAAGTTTTGTAATTAAGGTCTATGAATGCAGTGCATATAACTTGTACTTTATGGCTTTGGGGTTTGACAGGATTCAGATCTCATAAAGCTCTAGTCTAGCCATTTTATACCAGTGTCCCTGTACAGTGGATCAAACAGGTTCCCAAGAGAGCAATCCCTTCTGTGTTCCCCCCAAACTTGCCCTCCTTTAAAAATCTGAGAAATTTAATGAAACATATGTAGAGATAAGAACATCAAGAGCAGGCGCAAAAGTCAATGAAGCTTCAGGCAAACATCTAGAACTTTACAGGAGCTCAGATTTCAACTCCTAGTATTTAGGTCAAAATTCTGTGTTAGTTTTTGCAAAACCTTTTTTCTTTTCTCTCAAATTCCATATAACATTTGCTCAAGTGCAAAGTCCTGCACTTGATATCCACTTAAATGAAAAACATTTTCCATTTAAATAGTTGTAGTCATGCAACTCCTATCTTTTGTCCAGCCTCAGAGGAACAAAAAAGTCTATTTGCAAAAATCATATGGCAGTGTACTCTCTAGACTGAATTAAAATAATTTTTAATAGTTAATGTCTTTATTTCAAACTATTTATGAGAGAAAGTTATTAAGTGTGTAAGTAAAGTAATAATTTAAAATGGTAGGTAAAGTGTTAAGTAAAAAACCCAGCCAAATTTAGGGACTAGAAAATGTTATTTTAGAAGTGATTTTTAGTCTTTGTATGAGGTGACTTTGTACAGGTGAGAGGTAGTACTGTAACAGACATGGTAGGAAACATACAGTGAAAAATTATATCTGACATGCTTCAACTCTGAGAAATATTTTAGAGCCTTAGAACAGGAGGAAAAAGAAACTTTCTTTCCCTCTTCCCACATTTTGTGGCTCTGTTGACTTCATGCCATGAGGAAAAGGATGGTGTTGGCTTACATGCCCTGGGTCTCTAGAGGTTTCTTGGGCATGCAGTGCAGGCATTCTTTGCTGAGCCCCTTGCCAGGTGTGGCAGGTGCCCTGTGCCAGGAGCTCCTTGGGCTGCAGTGGCTGCTGCTGTCCCTGCTGGGGTTGGGAAGGTTCCCTCTGCCCATGGCAGGATTAGGCTGGCCCTACAGAGAGTGAAGGGGGAATCACCCAGCGATGATTTTGCACCTTGTGGATGCTCTGGTGTGGGGCTTATGTCTGGATCTCTGGGAGAACAAAATGAGCTGGTTTTAACTGAGAGAGATGAGGAAGAGAGGGCGTGGGATTAGAATTTCTGGAATGTCAGCCTGAGAACAATAAAGGAAGAGTTAGGGGCTGACAGTTTTCCTCCATAAAATGTAGAAGAACACAAAGGGAAATACAGTCTGAGCTTGAAGAGATATTTCTGAGTGGATACAGTGGGTAGATTTAACATAGTTAAATGAAATCCTGTGAATATTGCTCTCTTCCTACGTGTTTTCAAACAACCAGGTGTAACTTTCTGTAGGATGGTAGAAAATGAGTGTCTCAGCCGGGGATGGATTGCTCACTAGAAGGTACACAAGTATTATTTGCTATTTAAGGAATGGTAATGTGGTGCTTTGCTATCAGAGGATAATATTTGTCCAGGATTTTTTAAAAAGTTGCAGGGAGAAAATGTTAAATGTCACTTTCTCCTGTAAGTAATTGGCAGTAAGTAGATGTTAGATTTCCTGAACTGCTGCTCTCGGAATAATCCTAAAATAGGCACTTTCTTGCTTTCCTGGTCTATATATGAAACAGGTGTATTAACATATTAATGATCAGATGTTATATTTAGTTCTGCATTTTAAGAATCTTTAGCAATGTGGAAAAGGATGATTTGACAGGCTTAATTCAACACTGGGCAACAAATAAAGCTTATAATGAAATTAACATAAATCATTAGCATTAATCATTCAGCATTATTGATAGCCATATAAAGAAATGTATCACGGCTCTGGAAGTAAAGAAGAGAGGAGCAATGTTTCTTGCCAGCTGTCCTGATGAGCTATGAGCCCATATGGTAGTGGTACTGGCTTTCCTTTCTAATTTTCCTCCTCTGCTTGAGCTGTCAGGAGCCCCTTTCTCCCCTTTTCTTTTTCCACAGACTGCAGAGATAGAAGCTATCTAATTTTTTTGAAAATGCCAGCTTTTTAGAATAGGTCAGACTCCATCAACATCTGACTGTCGCTAGCCATGTGACCAACAGGAGCAAACTAACTCGGTGACAATTAACATGCAGTCTACATTCATCGTTTTCAATTTGGTATCCTTCACTTCTGCTTATACTTTCAGCAGCTCCAAGACCTTGTAAGAGTTTTCCTCATTGGGAAACAAAATATTCTTAAAGTAGCATTTGGAAATCCTTTATTGGGAAATGTGTGCATTTAAAATTTGATATGGAAAAAACGAATGAATGCAGTTTTTCAGTCACTGTTCTCTGGATAGCTTTTCTCTGGTTGTTTGCTGCTCTCCCTCCAGTGTTCTGTGTCCCCCTGCCCTTTCTGCCAAAAAAAGGTGAAAGAATTGAGGTTAAAATAATAAACACTGGTACTACTGCTTGTGCTTGAAGCATTTGAGAATCTGAAGTTACTCAGTCATCTTCATTTTCTTGAAGCTCAGTGAAACATTAGGTAAATGTGGGTTCTGGGATTAAAGAGCAAGACTGAAAACAAATCCCTAGGCTATAATCACTGGCACTGCATACTTTCTTCATAGTTTTGGCATTTTTTCAAGCATTAGATAAATCTTCATGATCAGCAGGGCTCAGGCTCAGTGCTGTGAGAACATGAGCAAAGTAGATGCACTGGGGAGGCATCACAGAGGTAGAATCTTTGCATGGCAGTGATGAAAATTGTCTCCTATTCTATTGTTTCATATCTTTACCTGGTCCCTTTCATTTCTTTGTGTTGTATGAGTAATTGAAATAATTCTGGCTCTTATGAGCATCTCCATTTTCCTAGTTAGAAGGATGGATAAAATCGCTTCAAATTTAGAAAACCATGCATATGCAAGCAATGTTTACATTTCTCTGTATTTTTTATGGTTTTTTTTTCTGTTTACCTTTAAAATGTCCAAGCACATGGATAATAAGCCTTTTTTGTTCCTAATTCAAGATCACAAAATATATAAGTTATGTGGTTAAGCACTGTCAGAGCATTGCAAGTTAGTACAGTACTGTCAGCTCTCCTTAAAATGCCTTTCTTTTTAAGTGTCTTGGTAAAAGGATTTGGTGGACTTAAATGTGTACTAAATTTAGGTTGCTGGTCTTTCTGGTGAATAATTAAATACAGTTTTTCAAAGAAGAAATTTCTGCCTTCTATTGCTGTAAAATAATCTTCATTTTCAAGTTGTTACCTGCAGAAGAGCAAAAAGAAAACAGGTGTTGAAGGAAATATATATGAATTCACAGGACCACCGCGTACTTGGTCACTCTTGGGCAATCATGTGTTCAGGTTTTAAATTTGCATGGGGCCTTAATCTCCAGTATAGAAATACATACCATTCCCTTATGCTCAAAGTCAGTGTTGCAAGGGAGCATAACAGCCAGCACTAGTATCCTATAGCACAGTGAATAGATCCTTTAATTTCATGGTTTAAAAAATACTTGAGTTGACCTCAGTATAATTCCTATATTTTAGTCATTTAGGTGTCATGGCTCAGTAATCATTCATTAACTATAGTGCTTTTCAAATGAAGAACTGAGATGAAAATTTTTCTTAATGATGACAAGTGATGTAATTTAGTTTTATTCTTATATTATAGTGGTGCCCGCTAGCGCCGCTATAGTTAAGGGTCTGTCAGTGGTTCCATTATAAACGCCTATTTTCAGAAGGTTTATAATTCAAAAATTGATTTTAGACTTAAAACTGCCACCCAAGGTCTAAGTCCTGGAGCTTGTTTTTATACACAAATTGGCATTTTGGGGAGAAGAGGAGGAAAGGTTAATGGTTAGTCAACTATAAGAATAAGATTGAGGGTTGCCTCTTTTAGATTTGTATTTGTGCTTCTATCATACTAAAAAATACTTCATCCATCTCAACGCCAAGAAAAAAGGCCACTATCACGAACTTTATGACCAAAGATGGGCTGCAGATCTTATTAAGCACAGTGTAAGAATTGAATTGGGCTGAGGCTTGTAAAAGCAGGTCCATGGCTTTGAAAATCCCATGACATTTGATCAGAGGTCGAAATCACTTTAAGAGGAGTTATTTAGGACATTGGGGTAGCCATGAATAAAGGCCTTCCCCTTTTCCACAGATGTGTTGGTTTGCCTTGTTGCCATCAAGAAGCTGCAACAAAACTGGTACTCATATTATAAAGGCAATTTTCAAAGGAGCATGAGGTATATGAGGTATACTTACCAGGCCCTAAATAGCATCTCTGGAATTGAGAATAGAAAATAGAAAAGTAAATATAGCAGTGGCTTGCTAAAATCTCATGGGAGGGAAGGGGAATGAGATGGTTCCTAGCTGGAGCAAAATGAGGACTGTCCTGGTGGAAATGGGAGCTCCAGCAAGGAGAGCTCTGTGACTTTGCACATGGGGGTTGGCTGACGGGAGGAGGGAAGGACAGGTCTGGAATTGCTCAGGACTCCTTGGAAAAGGGGGATCCACCCATTGAGAGCTTACCAGGCCAAATGCCACTCAGCTCCTTCTGATTTGTCCTCTAGATCCACACCCCTGAACTGAGAAGAAACAGGGATGATCAACTTTCAAACTGTCCATTGGAAATGGCAGTGATGCCTCACTGGAATTTCATTATTAAAACTACAGTAATTTCACGACTATAAAGATCACCAGAGTATAAGGTGCACTTCCTGGTTGTTGGCAAATTTCCGAACTTTGTCTATATATAAGGCGCACTGGACTATAAGGCGCACTTTTTTTTCTGGCAGCAAGGATCTGCGTGCAACGAAGTAACGAATTAGTAACAGAATCACATGATTGTGGGGTTTACTGGCAGGTGCTCAATTTGCAAACAATTTTCATGGATCGGCGCAGCCTTTAAACGCAGCCCCAGATGCCCTCCCCGTGCTGCGGGCCCCGGCACTCCCGCCTGGCACCAGCTGACGTGGCTCTCGCAGCTTGGCTCGCACTTCCAGGTTGGCAAATTTCCAAACTGTGTCCATATATAAGGCGCACCAGATTATAAGACGCACTTCTGGGTTTCAATCAAAATTTTAGGCTTTAAGGTGCACCTTATAGTCGTGAAATTACTGCAATATTGAATTTTAAATAATGCCAAAGAAAGGATGGAGTTATCATGTGTTTACTTTGGCTTACATGATGGTCAAATATCATTCTGTGAGTCTTTAAATATTACCTCATAAGCATGAAAATTTAACAGTTGGAAGCAGAAATTGGAAATATGAAGGTTTTGTATTGGATTCTGGAGTATGGTTGAATTTCTGGTGTAGGCTCACTACAGATACATGTGTTTTTTTCTTACCACATAAGAAACAAAATAACAAAGTTAAAAAATCAAATAGTTGATTTCAGTTCTTCTCCAACAGAGTTACTTATCCTGTATCTCTTGGAATTATTTATGATCAATGGTCCCGGTTTTTGTTTCCAGTCCAGGTTAGCTGTCAGATGTTGCTCTCAATTATAGATGGAAATATGAGAATTGGCAGCTGTTAGAGATGCATCTCTCTCCAAAGAGAAAAAGAAGTGATAGATTTTGAAGATGTAAAGTTTCAGAGCAATTTTATATTTGAGAGAGACAATGTAGTGGGTTGTCCTTCAAGCAGACCAATTTATTTAAGTACCCACAATTATCCTATGGAGACACTTGATCCTTTTGATCTTTAGTGGCAATAATTTTTATTCTTTTCTCATAATCGCAAAATGAAAAAATCTTTAACATAAATGTTGAAAATTGTTTTTTTTTAATAGTCAATAATAAAAAACCCTCCCACTAGGTCCAAAGGTATCAATATACAGGAAAAAGCCTGTTTTAATCTCATTCTCATATTTGAGACTTTAGAGAAATTCTTTGTTTCTCCTGACAGCTTCTGGCATCTCATCACCCATTTCAATGTACTATGCTGCAGAGAGGATACATTTCTGTGCAGATGTGTAGAAACTGGATGTTTCAGGAGATCTGTTTGGTGCAATATCATGAATAAATGCAGACCTTTTTATGAGCCTTATGCTAGGGAAAGGAGAAGAATAAAACATTCTCCTATTCCTTTTCTGTGGCCAACTCTGCGTCCTTGGCTACTCATGCTGGGCTGTCTGCAGTTTGAGGGATGCTTGGACAGAAGAGGGGTAATGTGTGAGACAACAGTTCTGGAATGGTGGTTAAAAGCAGATGTAGTTGAGTAATGATAGATGCTAATTTAAGTTTACCTTTATTTTCTTTAAATTTCAGCCCTTTATAAACCATGAAATTTAATAGAATGTATTCTGCTGGTTTTGGTTACAGCTTTGTGAGCAGGTGTGTGCTGAAGCAGTGTATTATACATTTATACTATGAGTTTTACTGTGCATTTAAAAAAATAAAATTACTTTATTTCTTGCACTGAAAAATTCTATTGGCAGTGTTTTGTGTTTCCCAGAATGGGATTAACACTCCAAGGAAGGTAATCTCATGTTGTACCTGCCAGAACTAAATTTAAGCTGCAGAATGGCATCTTCTTCTCTCAGAATTATGAAGGTTAAAATGGAACATGCATCTTAATTCACGTTAGAGGGCCAACTTGCAGTACTGGTATGGAATTTTGATGGAGAATAAAGTTATAAATGTCCAATTACTTTTTTTTTTGTTATTGACAAGAAAATATAAAGCTGTTCTATAATGAAGAATATTTTTATTTTTGCTGTCACCATGTTTTCAACTAGTCCATTATTTTAAAAAAAAAAAGATATTTAGTGATACATCCATTTCAAAGGCTGAAATCCTTTTAGCTTACCATTCTTTTAGGATAGTTGTGGAAATATCTGAAAAATCTGTTAAGTTAGGGAAATAGTACAACAAAAGTAATTTTTGGATTAATTCTGGTAACTTTTGGATAAGCTGTGTATTATGGAATAAATAGTTTCCCCAAAGGGTTTAGTATTAGTTTGTAACTAATCAGCCACCCAAAGATGCCACCTGATGATTGTTTTATCACATGGGTAAAGATGCTGTTTTTCTTTCCTGGGAAAACAGATGTTTAACTTTTAAATTATTTCAAAACCAGCCCTGGTATGCAGGTGATACAAGTGACTAATATATGACATGTAAGCAGATATTTGCTTCTTGAGATGTGTGTGGGATCTTCGAGTGCCCGCTGGGGTAAGAAGGGGTTCAGTGCTGATGGCAGCAAGCTTCTGACTGCTGCATGCTCTCTGAGCTCTCCCTTCATTGTTGTATTTAGGGATTCCACAAACACTCAATTTGTTGATGAAACACCTGGTAGTTTGTGGAAATACTCCCCCCCCTCCCCCAATTAGGGATGATACTGTGACACTGAGGCACATACCAGTTTGTGAGACCATTTAAACATTTGGCATATCTGAATGAATTTTTATCACTGATTCATGTCTTGTGATCTGGTTAAAACTAGAGTGGAAGATACATTTTCCATTCAGAGAATGGAAAAGAGAATGGAAAAGGCTGTATTAAGGATAACAAGATGTCTTAATTTGTCTGTTCTTACTTCTAGCCATTTGCATATGTGCAAACAGCAGGAATTGTGCTTGCTGGGCAAGTGGCCTGCAGTACCAGTGGTGATTATAGGTGATGCTTCCTTCTCTTCTTGCCTATTTACATTTGATCAATTCTCTTCTGTGCTCCTCTACCGAAAAAGGGTATTGACTTCCTCATGATCTAGCTTCAGTGCCCACCAAATCTATTTGTTGAGGATAGGGATCTGCCAGGGAGTACGTTTCACTGGTTTTCCGCAAGCAACATTAGTGGCTTCCCAGTCCCTCATTCACTTTTCAGTGCTGCTCCTGTGTGATGTTGGTGTGATTTGAGAGCAGTCCATCTGACAAAGTATTACTGCTTTGGAATCAGCAAAAACTCTGTTTAAAAATACTGCTGTCCACTTGTTTGATTTAGAGAGGTATTTGTTTTCCTTGATCATTTAGGAAGTTTAGAGAGTAAGGACTAAAGCAAGTGATTGGAGGAAGGTGTTATCCTCGGTTGGTTTTCCAGTTTGGGATACATGAAATTGATATTGACAAAACAGGCTTTGAAAAACTCCTTAAAGTGATTTGGATTGCAGACCAATTCTGCTTTTGTCTCACTAATCTAAAACTAGCATAAAAAATAGGCAAGGCTTAAGACCCCGTCCCACCTGTTGTGTGGTGTTTAAGCAGGCCCAAAATGAGCCAGTACAGTCAAAGGAGCATGTGTATCCATGAAAGATTCAGGGAATGAATCATGGAGTTGTGAGTCATGGAAATTGAGTGCTTATCTTAACTGCACAAGTTTTATCACTGCATGTGTAGTCTGGGGGGTATAAACAACAGTAGCTACTCAGTGAATGCATTTGTATTCTTTTCTAATTATCAAACTGAATCAGCAGTTTAAGATTCAACAATAAAGATGTCTAAATATTCAGATATCTGCTACCTGCTTCTACACACAGGTAACACCAAAAAACATGTGCTTTTCAGTGGCAAAATCACTGGAGAAGAAAAGCCTTTTTTTATTTTTCTTAAGGTTTAAAACCTCCAGGGCAGTTAGAAAACCATGTTTTTCATTGAACTGTGTCTCTTTGAAATTCACAAGGCTGACATGTCATTGGCATGACGTGTCTCAGTCCGTTACACAGAAATGCCACATTACACTGTGTGACGTGACAGGCTGACAAAAAGGGACACGACGCACCAGCCCAATGGGATGTCAAGCCTGAGAAATTTAAGCCATGCTGTTGCTTAAAAAAACCACAGGGCAGCGAGGGGGGCACACTCCGTGCTGATATCCAGTGCTGTTGGATTTCAAACTTTCCAAAAGGTTTTCTTGGTTCAGTCAGGCTTCCCTCATGTTCCATAATAAACCATGCAAATGTAAGTTTCTGCTTTTTGTATGTTTTGTCTTGTGGCACCACACAGTCTTGAGTTCCTCTAGAATCCCTGTTAATCCCTTGCAGAAATTCTGTAGACTTGGAGTGCTTGTGACATGGGGATTTGAGTTCCAGAAGTGCTTTGTTCTGCATCTGAAATTGCTGCACGCATAAACAAGGATTGTTCAAAGATCACAGTGATAACGTGACATGCCGTAAGTCGTAGTTCAATATCTGTGAAGGGTTTTAAAATTTTTTTAGTTGTTAGGCTTCAGAAAACAGTCCACTTAGAAGAAAGTCTATCCAGGATAGGGCAAATGGAATGGTGGGAGAGCTTAAATGAATTAAAAGATCATTAGTAGACAAGTTTGTTTTTTCCTGGAAAATGCTTTCCCTTGATACTTGTTTTCTTTAAGTAGCAGCAAAAGTATTTCAACAATCTCTAAGGAGTTTAAGAATAATATACTTAATTACTATGAGTAATTTCAGAGCTAATTAATGTGATAAATCTCTATAGTGAAATATTCTTAGCTACTGATCAACATGAAATAGATTGAAGTCAGTGCAGATGTATCTTCTAGTTTATTTTACATTTGGTGTGGAGTGGTGAAAATGAGCACTCAGGCATATATATGTACTCATCTTAGTTTAGAATTTGAATATTTGGGGCTGCATCATGTATATATGATTTTAATGCAGTCATTTATGTACAGACTTTGGCATGGATTTTTTTAGTAGGTTGCAATAATGGGTTGATTTCAAAAAGACAAATTTAGTATTCTTAAAAACCTGGTATGATTGTTCATCTATTAAAAATAATTCATTTATGGGCAAGAAATGCAAGAAATAAATTGCTGCATACATTTTTGTTAGCTTCTTTGTATTTTGTGCATTGTAAAAATTTTATATGGAGATAATCTCAAATTTGTTTCTTCTCAGTTTCTAAGCACATGGAATGAACTTTGACTTACAAGAGCATAAATCAGCTAAAGTAGACTTTTTTAATGTTATTGGGATGTGACCTTAAATGAGAATGTTTCTGTAATTCTTGGTAAAAAATATCCTCTCATCAATATACTTGAAACTGGTAAAAGAAGTACATCTGTAAGTGCAAATCCTGCTTTGCAAAAAATATTTTCCATCTTTTTGCAAATAGACTTCCCTGAAATACAATTGGTTTCTGTTTATGTACACCCTTTCCATTGACTTAGGTGTACTTTGGATTGTGTCCAAGAATATATTCTTTTTCAATGAGAAGTCTGGTTCTATTTTAAGCCAGCAGTACTGTGGAGAATCTTTTTTTCTTTCCAAAATGTTCATACCCAACTCCTACAGTGAGTGGAGCGTGCGAATAATTGTCCCTGGCTGGTCCCTGTGACTTTGCACACCTTTATTCCCTGGTGTGAGGGCAGCCAAAGCATCTGAGGTTGTGTCCTGTGGTGTCTGATTGGGTCTGGTACTGAGCTCTCAAACTCCCACCTCTTGGCCATGCTTCTACCAATGGCCACAGAGAGAATAATGAAGCATAAGATCAAAGAGAGGAGCTTGAGCACCAAACACTTGCCTTTTCTCCCCCCCGGGAGCAGGGGAAAACTTGAGGAGGAAAGCAGAGACCAGGAGTGGGACCAAGAGATTGCCAAGCAGAGCAATGGATGTTTGGAACCTGCATTACTTCTTTACCACTGCAGTAAAAAATTGAGACTGCAGACTGGAATCAACTGCCTTTGTAAAGCTGAGGGCCAGCACTTTGATGGCATCATCTTTACCCAAATGCATGTGTGCATAGATTTTGACATGTAATATAGAAACCAGTGTGCAATTCCTGCACAGAGAGGTGCACAAAGGAGGTTGTAGAGTTGTGAGGTCTGGAAAACCAGCACTACCTAAATTGCTTGTCTTGTCTCTTTGCTGTAAAGGTGTCTAGGTTCTGTGGCTGAACTTAATACCACAAAACTAAGGTCAGGAGCTCGGACTTCCTGCAATTGCTTCTGCTTAATGTGGCTGTTAAGACTTGCCTGTGCAGCTGCTACTGTGGGACCTCTGGGCAGAAGGCTTCAAAACTAAGTTCAAAGGTACTAAAACTATTTTAAAAGATTCTATGCATGCAGGCTTATGTGGTAGTGCACCTATGTTACATATTCATTGATAAATGAGAGAATTATACAGGTGTGTATATTTTCAAATGGAAGTAATGACTCTGATGTCACAGTGTTTCTGAAGCTGAACTTTCAAACATTGACTATTTTCAGCCAGATCCAGTTCTGCTACTCCTAGCTCCTCAGTGTAGCTCAGCCTCTGAGCATAATGAACCTATTAGTGTTTTATGAATTGAACTCTTTTTCTCTTGGGGGAGGGAGGGCCTCCTGAGTATGTTAAGTAAAGCAGAATTCGTATAAATCATATGGCTGAATTACAGAACATCTACTGATGCCCTTGAACTTTATGATCTGCTGCAAAAGGCATGAACATTGTCAAGGTATGGAAAAGGCAGGATCTTGGATCAGCATTCAATATGTCAAGCATTAATTAAAGCTGAAGAAATGCAAGTTTGTTGTGGAAACAAAAAGAAACAGAACAAAGTCTGCTGGAACCCAAGTCCCTGAGACAATCGGCAATCCTGCTTTGAGAATCTTATAATCATCTTCCAAAATACATTTGCTAAAAGTTCTCTGGCATTTGTTCTTTACTTTAAATTCTTTCAGTTTGGAAAATCTAGACTCCGTTTACCTTTAAATTTAATGTTGATACATATTCCTGAAGCACAAGAAAGATTTGAAATTATGAAGCCTAATGCTGCTATGGATTTTTGAGCTTTAATGAATGAGACTTCTTTCATGGCTGAAGATATAGCTTATTACTTCTTATTTAGTTTTGTTTTCTTAAAGGTGTTAGTTGTTCCTCTTCTGCCCCCTTTTTTGTTTGTTTGGTTTTTGATTTTGCTTTTTTTGTGAGTGTGTGGGGTTTTTCATGCATTTATTTATTTATTTTTTGACTTGTGTTCCGTTACTAACAAATAAAATTCATTACAGCTGCTTTGGCAGAGCCTGTCTTATTTTCAGGACTTTGATTTTAGACACATCCTTTTTTGCCATATTTTGAGGCATAAGATATACTTGGGGTTTTTTGCCTGTGACTTCTGGAATTTTAACATTTTAAACAATATGTGTTATTGGTCTGAAGGACAGATTTTTAAATTTAAAAAAAAATAATTTTTTTTTATTCAGGGCCTTTAACCTTAACTTTTATATACACAACATTATCCACGCAATTCGCAGATTCAAATGGTAATAAAGGTGCTATTTTTGCTGGACAAAGAAACTTAAAATTTGCACCCTCATTCATATAAGTGTGGAACATGAAATGAGTGGCTCCAAATTGTGCTTGAGTAGAAGCCTGGTAAAGCACAAGAACTTTAAAAGTGCACGTATGTTTTCTTAAATGTGCGCAACATGACACGCTGTGAAGACAGCATTGGGCTGCATTTGCTTAGAGAGCACACTGATAGACAGATGGGCTTTGAGAACAGAAGTGACAAATGTCATAAATTTCTCTTAAAGAAAAGTGCTACCATTTCTGCTACTTGCCTACATGTGTTTTCAAACATGACTGTCCTAAGTGTTGCTAAGTTACATTGCATTGATAATCAGTTGCACCTTGGGGCTTTCAAGCAAGGGTTAAATTCTACAAGAATTCTGCTACTCTGAGTTTTCCTACTGGTTTGAACTCAGTTGATGCAATCAGAACAAGCTTGCTCAAGTGGCCCTGTTCATGGGACAGATAATTACACTCTGAAAGAATACAGGTTGTCATGGTTTTTTAATCTGTTTGGTTTTTTTTTTTTTAGTTTTCAATCGGAGCAGATTGCTGTGAGTGTTGTCTATTTTGAACAGGTCTTTCTGAGCACAAGTATAAACAGGCCTTTTTTAAGCTTCTTCCTGGTGTTATCTTCTCCCTCTTCATAACTTCAAATGTTAGCAATAGAATTTCTCGTGTAAACCTCCTCACCAAGTGCTGCCTCCTGCAATATAGGAGGGGAGCAAACGATGGAGCTGTGCTAAGATGAATTTTCCTTCAGGAAAGATCAGGTGGAAGGTTACAGTAATTTC
>VRYO01001792.1:4708189-4718360 GCA_009812075.1 Sialia sialis | reverse complement strand
TGAATCAAGATGGGATTATGCAGCTGCACGTGTGTATGTGCATTCTGGTTGTGTTTAAAGTGCAGTTCCCATCTGAAACTGTCTGGATGTTTGTTCACTCCTGAGCTTGTAAACTTGTGGTGATGTGATGGATCTTCCTATTCAGACTGAGGAGTGCATTAACTTTTCAAACTGAAAAATATTTTTGCCATCAGACTAGGAGAGTTTGCTGTGTTCCTGGAGCGGGTTTGATGGGAATGTAGATAAGTGCCCACCTAAACCAAGTGACACCCAGGGAATGTTATGAATTCAGGCAATTGAGCTGTGACAAGTGAAAACAGGGAATTACTTCACTTTGCTTTGCCTGAAGCTTGCATAGGTTAAACATCCAGATTAGATGCTTTGTGTGATCATTCCCCCTTTGTCTTTTCCAGTGAACAATGCCTGAAGGGCATATTCTCTCTTGAATGTGTACAACTTCCAAAGGAGATAATATGGGATTCTTGAATTTGACTTGGCTCTCAAATTTATGATAGAACACAAATGTCAGTATGAGACATGGGGAAGAAATGCTATGTAGACTGTGCTCATTAAAAATAATTTTCAAATGCAAAGTGTATTATTATGGCAGTGATTTGTCACATAGTAGAGATTTGGAAAAATAAAGAGCACTTGTTATTATGGTTTGGAATTATTTTTTAAAATAATTTTGAAACTTAAGTGTGGTCAGATAATTACTACTAACCTCTGAAGCATTGCCAAGCATAATGTTGTATTACTTAGGGCACAGATAGCTTTAAGAAGGGACTCAGGGGCTTTCCATAGCTATTTACCGACGACAAAAGGTAACTGAGCGATGAAAAACTGTGAATGTACAGAAAATGTGTTCACATGCATTCCTTATGGACATCTTCTTTCTCTTAAATTTGGTCTTATGGTATCAAATGCAATCTGTGACATCCTGTGGGATAATTAACAGTGCTGATGTGCAGGGAGTTACCTGGTCCAGCATAGCTGTGATGTAGATAGCGCAAGATGTTTATAGTCCTTGCAAGGGAAAGATATTAAATGCAGACTGTTTCTCATTTTAGGGATGGTGTTCACTTGGGTTTTTTCTCAGTAAAAGCTGTATTGGCCAGAAGGTAACAGTAGTGCACCTGACCTTGGTGTAAGTTAATTGTAGCTTTTGCTAAGGTGCTATCTGCATGGGTAGCTTTCTTTCTTTTTTTTTCTTTTCGGTTGGGTTTTTTTTGTATTGTTGTGCAAGTGTGGAAGGCAAAAAGCTCAGGCGATGACATTACTGTCACCTGCTTAAAACAGTATGAAGTTCTTCAAGAATCGGCATAATCTCCAGGGCTCACTGTTTTCCATGAAAGCATTTATTTCAGTCAAAATACTTCATGTTCTTCTCTACACAGACATTTCAAGAAAAGTTAAAAACATGCCATTTTAAAGGGAAACCTTACCTTTCTTTTCAGATATACCTACTTTTGTGCCATTGTGGAATGAAATCACAGACCTTATTAGACACGTAGGATTCACATGGAAAGTAAATAAACTGAGATGTTTCTAATAAAAGTTGTAATTGAAACTGTTTTAGATTGGTGAACAAGACTGTTCACCTTCTTGATTTTTAATTCATTGTTTTATCTAGCATCTTCCTCAGTAACTTACCCTTTAATTCTGTTTAAATTAAAGCCAAGATAATATCTCCCTTGTTTTCTGCCCCCCACCCTCTTTATTTTATTTTATGTGTGATTTGCCCTCTCAGAGCAAGGGGAAACAATCTTGCCCATCTGCTTGTAAAAGCATGATGAATCTTTTGAATATGCGAATGTAAGATCTGTTGTTCAAGATGTCATGTTTTTCCCTCTGTTGTTAGCTGGGAGACAACACGGAATACCCTGATTTACCTGTGTAATCCCAGTGTGTCTCAGGTGCCAGGACTTGCTGTTGAGATCAGCATGTCTCCTGTCAGAAATGGTTGGAGTGAGACAGGGACGGCACGACCACTGGGCGCAAAAAGCTACAGAGGTCAGGTTTCAAGGACAGCCAGCGTGGCAGTGATGTGGCAGTGACAAGTTGTCAAGCGAGCAAATATGAAAGCGGGGTTGGGAGGGAGGCAGAAGGAAAAAAATCTTGTCATTCCTGATGAAATATTCAGCATAGCAGGTAGCAATGGGCTGAATGGGTTGCACTCATGAGTTTGGGGATTGCTTGCAGTGGAAAGGTGTCCTGGGGCTGAGTGCTCTTCTCTGGCTCTGCCCAAAGTGCCTGCTTTAAATTTTTGATTAAATATTGCACTCTTGTTTTATAGGAGTAGCAACATCAGGCTTGGGTCAGACAACTTTTAGAGCCCTAAACTGCTGGTAAGTCATCCTTATAGATCCTTGAGTTGCTGTGGAGTGATGTGTTGCAGAGAAATTTGGAAGGAAAATTGTAACAGTGATGCCAGTTCTGAATGATCATCAATAACCATCATTAACAACTCTGCTGTGTAATTTTGTTAGTTTGTTTTCAGACACTTTTAATTTTATTTTGAGATTTTCATATTGTATTGAGTTGAAACACTTCTGTTTGTGGTTCTGTGATTTCCACAGTATATGAGATAATGGCATACTTTATTTGTCCCTGAAACAGACCACAGTAATATGGTGACTTTTATCTCCTGGCATATTTGCAGAATTCTTGATACCAGATTTCTAAATGGTAAGAGCTTTTCACTTCATGCACATTATTCCTTGGATCAGCAAGACTTTCCCCAGCCTGCATATGTGTACATTCACTCTAATCCTGCATGTATATGCAGAATAAGTGTTAATTTAAGCTTGATTAGTGTAATCTCATTAAGAATAAATACTACAAGAAGTGTATCATTCCAGTGAAGTCCTTGAAAAGCTTGCTGTACTATGAGGAAAAATGGTGTATTCCTCTGCTGCAAGTACGCCTGCATGTTCTGCTATGTGGAATTTAGCAATTTAGCAATTATAGTTCTTTTTGTTAATGTGCACAATTGTTCTTAAATTAGTAAACACAATCCAATGCTTTATTGTGGATGTACATGGAAAAATGCTTTAAATATGTCTTGTGCATTAAATTTCTTCAAGGTGTACTTTTAATTGCCATCAGTTACCTTAAGTTTAACTTTTCATTTCTTTACATGAGGGAGCAGCTGTATATTGACAACTAATGATGCTGAAGGGAGAAATAGAAAGTTCTCTTTACTATCCTACTCTTCTTTCTATATAAAACAATTTAATTATTTTTTAATTCATCTACAGCTGCTTAGGTTGCAGTTGTGATAGTGGAGGGATAGAAGGAATGAAAACAGCCTAAATCCACACTCACTAAGTCAGAGTCAGTGTTTAAAAATGGATAAATACTACTTTTCAGGCTTACAGAAATATGCTTAGTTGCTTGAGAACATAGATGGAAGGAAAAATTCCTGAGGCAAAATGGTCTTGGAATGAAAAGAGAAAACAAGTTTAACTGAAAACAAAGCTATGAAAATGTTTAGTGATTCAATGTGGATTTGTCTCATGAAAGAGCAATATAGCTGAAGAACAACCTTAGGAGTTTAAATATAAAAACAGACACAAGGAAAATGACAGGAGTCAGAGTGCAGAGTGAATGAGAGGATCCCTGTCAGCTGGGATCTCGTGCACCTGCGGGCTGGGGAGCATCAGCAGCTTTGCCACAGCAGTGCCTGAACCACGGCGCTCGCAGCCAAATGCCCGCATCTGTCTTGCTGTGGATTTTTGGCAGTGGGTTCTCAGAGCTGCAAGCTGCCTCTCAAACTGCCATGTGCTCTCACTCCCTGCTGATGCATACTGCAGGTGAGAACACAGAGATATCAAAGACTTTTCAGTCAGTCTCCCTCTTCAGAGCACCATGGCTTCCAAGTAAAACAAGAGAAAAAAAGGTGGAAGAGGTTTTTGAGGTGGATTAAAGCAAAAGACCCCAAATGATAAATGTTGAAATCCAGCAGAGAAGTTGTTCAATATTGATAACCTGAGTATGTGAGATGTTCTTTTCTCAGCATCAAGTTGGCCTCTGAAGTGCCTGTAAAAGAGAATTTGGACTCTGATTTATAAAATGCAGATTTCTAGAGTTTTTTTTCCTATAAAATTTCCTTGGAAATGTAAACTCATGCTTACCATTAATAGAAGACCTTTCCAGTTGCCACATTATGAAATGTAAAATTTTTCATTCCTTTCATTTCTAGAAAAGGAGAAATTGTGAAGCACACTCAACTCCTGCTCTGGAGGACTGCTCCTACCCCTTCGTACCCCCTCTATTTCACTGATTGTTTAGGCACCCTGTAGGAAGATGTACATTTGTGTATATTCCTTAAAAATTGTGAGAACTACCCCTTAGTTATGACTTACTCGTATACTAATTGACCACTTAATTTTTGCTGTAAGAAGGGCTGAAATTGATTTTTAAAAAAAGGGAAAAAATCAAAAATTTTACATTCAGAGCCCTTACAAGTTCCCATTATGTACTAGGGGATGTGGTGTAGTCTCTGTTAATGTGCTTCCAGTTTGGTTAGTGTAGCACTTGCAGAGGAATAGTTGAGTACCTGCAGTTTTTAGACACTCGTTCTGATGGGTCTTGCTGTCGCCGACCCTCACCCTGTGAAGTCTGCTCTCACAAGCTCCTTTTTCTATGAATAAGTGATAAAGTGCCAGTCAGTGCTGTCTTTAAGGCCACTTTGGAATTCAGCTTTCTGAAAGATGGCTGGTAAGGGATATTTTCATTCATGTGGGAATGAAGAGTCGCTCCGGCAATCTCATGTGTATTTCTCCTGTGCCTGATGCAAGCAAAAATACTGGAGAGAGAGAGAAAACTCCGCTTGTCTGAAGCCTATTTACTTCTCTGTTTTTAGAAATCATGAATGTTTTGCAACCTTGTGAGTTTTACCTGAGAGAACTTACAAATCCTACTGGATGTCTGCGTACATTACACAGTGACTGCTCTGATATTTGTGTGGAGAAGCACATCAGTGATTGTTTTGTATAATCTCTATAATTTCCTTATTTTAATGCTCTGACTTGGTCAAGTATTTAAGCACATGCTCACTTATGGCTGTTTTACTTCACATCAGTGAGTTGTGGAGGTGTTCTGGGATTTTTTTTATTTTTTATTTTTTTTATTTTTTTTTTTTAACACAACTAAGAAATCAGAGGCCTCTAAAAATCTAAATATAAGTCTGTAGGGAATTTGGCAAAACTGTCATTTCACCAAATCCTGTTATTGCTCAGTGACTATTGTTCAGCTCTTGTTTGAGTCATGTCTTACAGCAAAAAGACACCTTGTAGGTAATGTGTGTCCTGGCTTGCCAAGCTGCTTAAAAAAAAACACTCATCTGCACTGTAATATTCAGTAGTGAGTATTACTAATATAATAAAATGAAAAATGTATTTCTTTAACACTGTCATCTCTCTCTCTGACATGCATCTTGAGATGATTTGCAAATGTTCAGTTGTGTAAGTGGCTTACAGAGGAAAATCAGTTAGCCTCTAATGTTATGCTGATGCATGGCCAGTTGCTTGAACCCATTATTGAGCTAATCTCTGATACTCTAGTAAATGGTATTCTCGCATTTGGGTACTGCAGATTTTCTTTCAGGTAAAATCCACATTAAAAAAAAAGAATTTTAAATGGATTATGGCTCTTACCCTACCTTTTTCTCTTAGGTACTTTGAGAGAAATTAGGAAGTTTGCTATCCGAAGCAAAAATGTTGTTGCATCTTTTTCTTTTTTCCATGCCAAGGCAAGATTACTAAAACCTTTACTTTGCTTTTGGCTAACCACTGAAGCTAAATAGCATCCTTTACACACAGAACAATCTTTTATAACAGCATACCAGGACACTTGTATTAAGCGCAAGGTAATTTTTCTTTATTTCCTTTTCTATCATCACTGATTATGAAAAGAGTTTTGTGTAAGTACAGTTCTCTCTCCCTTATAATCAGCTACCTCCTGCCCGATTCCTTAATTAATGACATAATTCAGTGTTCTGGACATCACAATCACTTCCAGGGTAGTGAAATATGATCAGAGCTGCCTGGAATGTGTGTGGCAAACCCCCCAAGCTAAGGTCGTGCCTCTGTTGTGTTTTCCTATCCACAGGAAAAAATATGCTCTCAATCTGGATGGTTTTAATCTTTAGATTAAAGAATGAACAACTGAAAACCTCCAGAAAGAGACAGAGAGAACTTTGTAGAAACAGTAGAAACTCCGGTAATCTTCCTTCTTAGGCTGTCTCAGAAGTCTGTGTGCCTGGCAGTACTGCCCACTGTGGATAGAGGTGGGGAATCAGAAGAATCAAATCTCCATATGTCAGTTTGTTATTGTTGTTGCTAGTTTTGGGTTTCACCCCAGCTAAGCACAACCCAGCTGCTCACTCCCTGCCTAGTTGATGGGACAGGGAGAGAAGTGCAACAGGAAAATTGACAGAGCTCATGGTTTGAGTTAAAGTAAAAGCTCTACATACAAGCAAAGCAAGGATTTCATACCCTAGGTGCCATGGGCAGCAGGCAGGTGTTCAGCCTTCTCCAGGAAATCTGGGCTCCATCCCACACAGCAGGGACTTGGGAAGGCAAACACAATCCTTCCCATCCTGTCCCCTCTCTGTCACCTCCTTCCCCTACATTTCCAGCATGGAGGTGGGACTAAATGATCTTAGAGGTCTTTTCCAAACCTGAATTATTTTATATAGTGTGAAATGCACCTTGGGTCCGTTGGGGTCAGCTGTCCAGCTGAATCCCCTCCTAACCCCTAGAAGACCCCAGCCCACTTGGTGCTGGGAGAAGCAGAAATGGCCTTACCACTGTGAGAGCCCTGCCCAGCAGTAATGAAATCATCTCTGCATTATCAACACTGTTTTCAGCACAAATCCAAACCACAGCCTCATAGCAGCTATGAAGAGAATTAACTCTGTCCCAGCCATTGCCTTGGATGCTTTTGACTTGTCTGTTTGAATGTCAAGGGCAGGAAAGAAGCAGTAGTTAATTCTTCACTCCATAGGTATTGACAAACAACAGCTAGAAAATCTGTGGTGTGTGTGTGTGGGGGAATCCAAATCTTAAAATCACTTGGTATTTCAGTAAGTTAATCTAAAACACATTTTCTAGAATGTCTCTTTTCTTCTAGTCTCTAGAGATGTTTCCAGTAGAGTTCCAGAATCATTTACAGCATTCCCCTAAGTACCCCAAATCTTTTCTGTAGCTCTGCACCTTTCAGTCTCTATCATATGGTGCTGTTGTTTCCTTTTGTAAATCCATGTGTTTGCTCATTGAAAAACTGCCACAGAGCTGTGCAGAGCTCCTGAGATTTTGCACTGTGAGTGCCGAGGTACTTTGCATACTCAGTTCCTTTTCCTTGGGACATGCAAGACGTACAGCTCATGTTTAAACTCTGGTTTAGGTAAATCTTTTTACTTTCTTCCTGTATTGATGAGTTTCCTCTAATGTCTGTTCACAAATCTAGTTGAAAAGGCACAAATTTTAATCCAAGTTGCCATAGTTCCCCTAATCTTGATGTTTGTTTTGATGAAGATGTGAAGAAGGTGAGTGACACTAAGAACTTCTCAGGTAAAATGCAGTGAGTTTGGAGATACCTAACACTGACTAACTTAAAAATGTTGTTAGCAAGCCTAGGGAATTACTTAAAAAATAGCTGTTTAGTACCTTGCAAAGTGTTTAGCTGCTCTTTTTAAAAAAACTTCTCAGAATTATTGTATTGGCTTTTTAACATGAATATCTCTAATAAATGGTGAGAACACAGAATGAGGAAGATTTCATAAAAGTCAATGGAAAGCTTGCAAACTTCCTTTTTTCCTTTCTTGAAATAGAAGTGCATTAAGCCATAACTAGGGTGGGATTTTTAATTCTGAGAGGGGAAAAAGGAGACTTATAGCAAATGGATTCTCTCCATGCTGGAAAAAATATTAACAATACTTCACACACTTCTTAAATAACTTCCCTGTCTATGTAAAAGGGAGACTTTTTTCCTTCTGTCTACTCTATTTTTCTGTCTACCTCAAGTCTCTGAACAGGTTTAGTTAATCACTGCTTATATCAATATGTAATTCAGATACAGTGGTTGCAAATTTTGATTCCCATTTCTTTTGAGTTGCTTGACGAGAACTAAGTAGCTGGGGAATGGTTCTTATAAAATTATACATCGAAAGTAGTGCAGGCGCAATGGAAATATTAATGAACATGATTGTTTTGACACATAAGAATTAGAGCATGTTTAAATATTATACATAGTGTATGAACTGCTGGCACAAAATTAGAAACGTGAAGTTTTTTTTTTTGTCTAGCAAATATAGTTCAGCCTTAAGTTCTTCTCAGATTTAAAGACGTCAGTTTAGTTAAGTCAGCTTTTGAGGCCTTTTAAAGTCTCTGTGTTTCAGATTAAATGCAGCCAAAGAGACTGGACATAAGAGTGGTTTGGTGAACTTCAAAACTCTACGATGACTCAATTCTGAAAACCGGGTTAATCCACCCTAATTTACTCTGTGTTCCATTTTCATGTTTATAATATGAAATTTACTGGGTTTTTCTTGGCAGTGTTAAAATTTACATTTGGTGAATTCTATACTTTTGGCATAGTATATGCTTTTTGGTTTTTTGACCAGTTTTTTTATTTTTCGTTTGTGGTTTTTTTTTTTATTTTATTAATTGCAAATAATAGTAGAAATACAATGCATTTGTCTGATGTCCTAAAATAAAATGTAAAATTTACAGGGTTATAAAACCATGGGTTAGAAAAGATTTAGAGGATCTTGAGCCAGGGCTATTTTCAGATGTTTGTATTGGGGTGCGTGGGATTTGCAGAATGCTTTATGCTAAGAGCTTTTCAAAGTGTTTGTTTCATTATACTGTCTGTTGTGGTTTTCTCATGTTTTACAAACTGTCCTTGGTTTAAATGGCTAGATATGATCCCAAAATTTTAATGGCCAAATGTGTCCTTGAAAGTATTAAGATATTCAGCTGTGATTGGAACAGTCAGTAGGCTGATGAGTATGTATCTTTTCACATTTGGGCTTCATGATGGAATTCTGTTTCTTAGCTTTATTAATGGAGGCTCTTGGGATATTTTATAAAGAATGATAGAGTTTGAGATATGGAAATGTGTGCTGGAAGGCTTGTTTTTTAGTAGGAAACTACATATGTCTTAAAGGATAACTTTGTTTAAATGACTGAAATTATGAATAGTATATACTTGACCTGCTTTTAAAATGACTCATATTTCTTTACAATATAATGTAATTCATGCTGTTAGTGTGTCCTGTCTTTGAAAACTGAAAAATCAAGTGTGTTCATCAGCCAGTTGAAGCGTCTATCCATAAGCATGTCTGTGGAAAAGTGTCATCTCAGTATACTGATCATTCTGGGGTTAGACTGAGCCCTATGAATTACTGCTTCACTCAGATCTCTGAATAACAATGGAGTATAGTTAGTAGAGATAGAAGTTCCTAGTAGAAGGTGGTCAAATAAATAAGGATGAAAGTGGAATATAAAGATTTAAATTTCTTCAATAATGTTATACTTTTCCTCCCCACTTTTATTAAAGTAAATAGAAATGGTTAATCACCTATCTGTTCCAAAGCCTATTGATTTTAAGCCACAGAGTTTGCCTTGTGTTCTGTTTCAAAGTACAGACACCCTTATTCTAGTGGTTATCCTGTATGCAAGCTCTAGTTTCAAATGCTGCACTACCTAGGGCAGCTCTGTCAGGGTTGCACAGAGCATTTGTGTGGTCTCTGGATGAGCCTCCTGGTCTGTTGCCTCTCAAGCCCAGGTATGTGACATTCTGCTCAAGAATGTGGAGAATTTGCACAGCCAGTAGTTAAGATGCTTTCTACTGGCTTGATTGCCTAGATGATTATCCAACCTTCAATAACTGGATCAGCAAGGAATTGTCTTTGGAACTTTTTAAGGAGTCTGAAATTGAGCTTTCCTTGGCAGAATTTCGCTTAAGTGTTGTGAGAAGAAAAACATCTTTAGTACAAGACACAGCCACTGAAATTTCCTTACTGAGTGCTGGACTGTGACAAGTGGATGTGTCCAGGCCCAAAGTATCTATGAAAAATACTTTGGAATACCTTATAAAATTAATCTTTTCATCTTCCCTTTCCCCCCATAACTATTACAGTAATTTCACACTCATGAGCTGC